>NW_020769330.1:15250430-15278049 GCF_900518735.1 Pseudonaja textilis | reverse complement strand
ACACACACACACATACACACACATATATATATACACACATACACACACACTGATATATATATAGATATAGATATAGATATATAGATATAGATATAGATATATATAGATATAGATATAGATATAGATATAGATATATTCTTAAGTTTTCGCGGGTATTTACATGTATGGCATTCAGCTTTGTTCGGGTATTTTCCCACGTCATTGTAGTTGTGCTTTTAAAGTTGTAGCGACGTTTCAGCAGAATCTCATCTGCCATCATCAGGCTTCTGTATAGTGTTCGTCTGTGAGTCAGGCCTATATATATGTTTTCTTAAGTTTTCGCGGGTACTTACATGTATGGCATTCAGCTTTGTTCGGGTATTTTCCCACGTCATTGTAGTTGACAACTTTAAAAACACAACTACAATGACGTGGGAAAATACCCGAACAAAGGTGAATGCCATATATGGTATTATATGCCATATATGGTATTCAGCTTTGTTCGGGTATTTTCCCACGTCATTATAGTTGTGCTTTTAAAGTTGTAGCAAAGTTTCGGAGGCTTTTAATGCATTGACAGTCTGGTGGAATCATCTCTTCTATTCATGCTTTCAGGTCTTTTTTAAATCTCTAAAGACCTGAAAGCATGAATAGAAGAGATGATTCTATCAGACTGTCAATTATTTGGAAGCCTGCACTCACAAAAAAAAAAATCTCCACACCACAAGCCAGGCAAACACCTGGGCACAAACAGATCCCCCCTGATACCTCCAGCTCAAACACACCCCAACCAGGCACCCAGATGAAACCTAGCTTCCTAACAAATGATAGCCATCCATTTACTCAGAGCCAAGCTGCACTAAAAGCCTCCAATACTGGAACACAATGTTGCCAGCCAATCAAGACAAAAAAAAGCCACAAAACAGACAGAAGATATTAGAAACACCAATCAAGCAGAACACAGCAAACTCCAAGACCAATAAACACAGACCAAGACTCCCAACCAATCAGGATGAAGAAAGAACCATTCTGGCACAGCAATAGGCTGCCCCAAATTTAAATCTGAAACCACTGTAAAAGTCTGACTCACAGATGAACACTATACAGAAGCCTGATGATGGCAGATGAGATTCTGCCGAAACGTTACTACAACTTTAAAAGCATAACTACAATGACGTGGGAAAATACCCGAACAAAGCCGAATGCCATATATATGTGTGTGTGTGTGTGTGTGTGTGTGTGTGTGTGTGTGTGTGTGTAAGTTGCCCTGTTAAGGTCTTGGGATTTAAGAGCCGACCAGCAGTGAAGCTGACCAGATATGGATGATGCAATAAGAATGAATCAGCATAGCAGGGGTATTTCCCTTTAAGACTGGGGATGGGTTCTATTTCTTTAAGAGGTGTTTATATAAAGGCAGCCATTAGAGGGAGTGTTCTCTCTCCTTGTGTCCGGTATTCATTGCAGAGTTCTCCATGTAAGAGTTATGAAGATATTTGATTGCTTGTAAGGTATTTTGCCTACCACTTATATTTCTGTATATGTCTTGTATAGAAACCACTGTTAAATGTCTGAGTCTCTGTGTGCTGTGTTTTGCTCCTGGGTTGTCTCATAATAGCAATCACACTGCAAGCACTCTGACATGCCCAGAGATGATGGATGGATGGATGGATAGATTGATAGATGAAAGATAGATAGATAGAGAGAGAGAGAGAGAGAGAGAGAGAGAGAGAGAGAGAGAGAGAGAGATGGATGGGTCAGGTCTCTTCACATTTTCCAATCTTCTACAGCTTCTTTTAGTTATTCTGTGCTCTAGCTGGTGTCAGCTTAGGTGTCCATCCATCAAATGGGCAATCCCATTTCTTTTAATCACCGACTATTCTAGGCCTGATTGCCTTTTGGCTCTTGGCCAAAATAAATAAGGCAGAATTTTTAAAAGGAACTGGACTTTCTGGTTTTTCCTGCTCATGCAAGAAGCTTCTTCAGCTCTGACTGGATGGTGGGGAATGGAAGGATTTATACTCCTTGCATGAAAGCTGGTCATTTTCATTCTTTTAGTGAGTCATTGAGGCCACCTGTGTCCTCAGGGTCATCTGAGTGGTGCAAATGGGTGTGGAGTCTTTTTGGAACTGCTGAAAGGACTATATTGCAGATTGGAGATAGATGAGGTCATATCTACATAGACTTCTGTAAAGCCTTTCATTCAGTGGTACACGACAAACTACTCCTAAAACTAAAATCTTATGGTATCTCTGGACACCTGCATAACTGGACAGAAGCATTCCTGTCAAACAGACAACAAATGGTCAAAATTGGGAGCATCCTATCAAATTCTGTACCTGTCAATAGTGGTGTCCCCCAAGGCAATGTTCTAGGACCAACTCTCTTCATACTCAACATAAATGACCTCTGTGATCATATCAAGAGCAACTGCGTTCTCTTCGCTGATGATGTAAAGCTATTCAACACCACAGACAATACTGCTACCCTTCAAAAAGATCTTGACTATGTATCAGAATGGTCAAATAAATGGCAACTTCAAATCTCAACAAATAAATGCTCTGTCCTACATACTGGCAAAAAAAATCATAAAATAAAATATAGGTTGAATAGTCAAGACCTTGTTGATGATCCAAACTCTATCAAGGATCTTGAAGTACTCATCTCTAATGATCTAAGTGCTAGAGCCCACTGTAACTACATAGCCAAGAAGGCGTTAAGAGTTGTTAACCTAATCTTATGTAGCTTTTTCTCTGGTAATATTACACTACTAACTAGAGCATACAAAACATTTGCTAGACCAATACTAGAATACAGCTCATCTGTCTGGAACCCGCATTACGTATCTGATATTAACACAGTCGAGAAAGTCCAGAAATATTTCACAAGAAGAGTTCTCCACTCCTCTACTCCTTGCAGAGTACCTTATGCCACCAGACTCAAAATTCTAAACCTAGAAAACCTACAATTATGCCGCCTTCAGTCTGATCTAAGTATAGTATATAAAATCATACATCGCAATGTCCTACCTGTCAATGAATACTTCAGCTTCAACCATAACAACACTAGAGCAAACAATAGATACAAACTCAAGGTTAATCGCACCAAACTTGATTTCAGCCAATACGACTTCAGCAACAGAGCGGTCAATGTCTGGAATACTCGACCTGACTGTGGTTTTTTTTCCCCAACCCCCAAAACTTTAACCTTAGACTGTCTACTATTGACCTCACTCCTTTCCTAAGAGGTCTGTAGGGGGCATGCATAAGCGCACCAATGTGCCTACCATCCCTGTCCTATTGTTTTTTTTATATTTTTTTATTTTTCCTATATGTATCCATGTATTCATAGCTATGTTTTTACTTATACCTATTATCTTGTAAGCAATTGACAAATAAAAATAAATAAATAAAAATATGCATCCCCCTCACCCGCCCTGTTGAGAGTGGGCTGTTCAATTTTGAGGATCTCCATAGACATAAAAGCATGAACAAGACAAGCAGAGTTTAGAATAATAGAAAAGAAGGGAGAGATTTAGTGAATGGTACCGTGTAAACTAGAATTAGCTAAATTTCCTCTCTCTCTCTTTTTTTTTTCTATTTTCGGTTTAATGCCTTTAATTTCCTTTGCTTGGTGTTTCCTATTTGCTTTGTGTACTTTGTATGATGTTGCTTCCTCAAAGAGGAATGTTGTGATGGGCATGAATGTGCCTATAATAGTTGGGAGTGGACTATCAAAAAAAGCTAGGCTTGACAGTGATAGGTAGCTGCCTAAGGACGCTTATGGAATACAGTGTTTTGGAAACCATTTTGATAAGTGGCATTTCAACAACTGATCATCCCAAACAGGCAATGTCATTTCTAAGTGCATCCAAATTGCTGAATGCTATTAGGAAGTCATTTAAGCTCCCTTGAACATTGTGTCTGGTTTTAAAATTGAGCACTTAAAATACACGTCTTGTCCAAACACGTAATGAAAACATTAAATTCCTCCTTTTCTGCCATCGGCAATAGCCAGCTATAAATAAACCTTCAAAAACCTTTCACACTGAAGCAGAAAAGCACATGGTGCTACAGCGTGTGGAAAAGGGGATGGTATCTGAAGTTGAGCAAAATAGAATCTGCACTGGCATCTTATCAATGCAAGAAATTTTCTTCACAGGATTAAGCATCCAAGACAATGCAAGGTTGCAAAAAAAAACAAAAACTGATGTTATCTGATATTTTGTTTTGCTACTCTGTTGTCTAAGACAGTAAGTTTCCATCATGGTTTTCGGCAACACTGCTATTCATAGAAGAACCTGCAAATCATTTCTTTTCTTGTCCGTTTCACTTCTTCGCAGATCCGCCTCCAAGTTCTTCCCATTTCATATTGCAATTCATTCATGTCTTCTTTGTTTATTTGTCTTAAAGCCAGATTTGCATGAAAATGAAAGGGGCGTTTAGAAAAGAGATGTGTGAATTTCTAAATTGGTTCTTTAATTTTATTTTTGGAGTGAGGAGAGGGAAATTGTACGAATTTTTCTCTTGGGTGTATCCTCTCCTGAATTTTCTTTCCCAGTTTTCCTTTGATTTAAAATTTAAATTTAAAAACAACATTTGGAAATTCTCCTATTACCCTTTTTCAGAGGCACTGAGATTCTCATCACTTAGGAGGACTCCAGCAGACTTCTCTGGCACTCATGTGAGGGAACATATGGATGTGTCATTTGCAAATGTTTGCATAGCTGTTGCATTGATACATCTGCAAAGGTGAATGTTTTGGCTAGGAGGCACTGAAACAGAAAAGGCCAGAATAGGAAGTCAGAACAACCAATCAACATGCAGTATGCATACCTCTGCAAAACATGCAGTTGGGACTTGGGAGATGTTTGCTTCCTCCCATCTGCAACCAATGCTTGCCCTACAACTCCTTTGCAACAAAAGTATGTGGTGACAACTATTGGCAGTTGTGGGCAACTCTAAATCACCCAAGTGGGGAATCCCTGCATTACAAATGTTTGCATTTTCCATATTTAATTAAAAGTAATAATTAACCCAATTCTGTAGAAATTCTCAGTCATCCAGGTCACGGTTGTCCCAAAGTTGCTTTTTCAGGAGGCAACTGGACTTTCGTGTTTTTTCTTTGAAGATATTTTGCTTCTCATCCAAGAAGCTTCTTCAGCTCATTCAGATGCAAATGACCAGCTGTCTGTCTGCAAGGAACATAAATCCTTTTATTCCCCACCATCCAGTCAGAGTTGGAGAAGCTTCTTGGATGAGAGGTGAAATGTCTTCAAAGAAAAAACAAGAAAATCCAGTTGCCTCCTTCAAAAAGCACCTTTGGGATAGCCATGGCCTGGATGACTGAGAATCTCTACAGAGTTTTAACTCTTCAATTTGGGATGAACAACCTTTGAATGGTGTGAGAGTAGGAATGGATTCCCCTTGGAAAAAACTGCAGACTACAGGAACCAGGAGCATTACTCAGGTGACCCTGTGGACACAGATAAACCTCCAAGTGCTTCAATGACCCTCTAAAAGGATGCAAATGACCAGCTGTCTGCAAGGTATATAAATCCTTCCATTCCCCACTATCAAGTCAGAGCTGAAGAATCTTCTTGGATGAGAAGCGAAACATCTTCAAAGAAAAAACAAGAAAGTCCAGTTGCTTCTTGAAAAAAGCACCTTCAGGACAATTTACCCAATTCCAAATCACAAATTAAAGAATTAAATGCCAAGGTGAACATCCTCCAAGGGGCTTTTTTAGAATTTGATTGATTGATTGGGTGCCACCAAGTCTGTATCAACTCTTAACAACCATATAGATATATTTTCTTTTTTTTTTTTGAATAAATTTTTATTAATTTTTAAAGACATACAAAACATAAAACATAAGAACATAAAACCTCTTTTCTGAAAGTTATTTGTAGATTTTAACAGAACAAATAAAACATTTTATACACCATTGACACATCTCCTTATAAACACATACATATCCTTTCAAGTTTCTCGTTATTTCTCCCTTTACTTTTATTCAATTATATTTCTTTTCTATATTTATCTATTTTATATGTTTTTATTCACTATACTTATTTCTTCTTCTGACTTGCTTTATTTTCTTCTATCTTTTATTCTAAATTGTCCTCTTCAAACATTCGTCCAAGGTTTTATTAACTCAATCAAACATAAACACACAAAAACACAAAACATAGAAACATAAAAAACATCTTTTCTGAAAGTTGCTTAGTTCCAGGTTACAACTCTTCGTACAGACACAAATTCAAATTCATATTCATTTTGTATACCATTCCATATCTTATTACCATTTTCAATTTTCTATATAGCTTCTCATCTCTTTTAAATTTTCTTAGTTTTATTTTTAACAGGGACTTCTGGTTTGCAAGGCTTCGGCAGCGGCAGGGATTCGCAATACTGCACGATCCCTGCTGTGCTCGCTGCCAAGGTGCCCCCGATCCGTTTGGATTTGGGGGATATAGCTGCCCCGTAGAGGCAGCTGAAGCCAGGGGGGATCCGGATAGGGGTTTGGGGGTGTCACAGACCCCCTCCCCAGCCGGCAAAACCCCCTTTTCCCAAGGCAGAGGAGCGGCAGTCAGTAATGGCCGCCACAAAGAACCCTGCAGCTGGACAAGATTGTGCAGGAGGAAGAAAGTCGGAAGAGTTGTGAAAGTGGTTTTTGACCGGGATAAAGTAAGAGAAAGTACCCTGGAATTTGAAAATTGCCAAAGATAAATTGTTTCCAGAGAGAGTTACAAGCGGCGAATGTAATTCCAAAAGGGAAAGGTTTTTTTTCTTTTCACTCTCCTTCCTAACGTGACAGTGGATGGAACTATAAGAGAAATCGGAAAACCTGCATTGGAGGTAATTAAATGCTGAAGGGATAAGGATTTCTGAACATTTTTAAAAAAACCTTTTTTGCTGTGAGTGGGAAGGGAGAGGAAAAAAAAATTGGAGCAGAATTTGAAAATAAGGAGAAGATTGCCTAGAATTTTAAAGAGTTATTAAACACCAATAAGACTTCTAAAAGATATATTTTAAATGGAACTTTGTGACTAAATACTAACCCCAGAAAGAGAAAGTGAAGAAGGAGAAAGTACTTAAAAGAAACAGCTTATTTGGATTGCTTGGTGATTTTGGAACTTCTGAGAACTATCTTTGATTAAAAGCACTTGGGTGGTTGTTTGGAAAAACTTTTTCTCTCCATAATGGCATCACTTGTGGATGGATTGAAACTTGAATACCAAAAATATAAAAAAGAAGAACAAGAAGGGAAGGATTTTCTTGGCACTCTTTTTCAATTTTTAGAAATGGCGGTTTGTACTTATAAAAAACTGACTGCGCAACAGGATGACTGGGATAAAGAAGAAGCCATTTTTGATGAACAAGTGACTTTAGTTGGGGAAGGAAAGGAGAAAGAGGAAAAGGAAAAGGGGATTTTAAGACTTGGAAAAACAACCAAAAAAGAGAAGAATAAGGTGAAAAGTGGATACTATTTTAGAAAACAACAGAAAGGAGGAAAGCAGAAGAATAAAAGGGAGGTGGAGAGATAAGGGGGTAAAGAGGGCAAGGAGAAGAATAAGCAAGGGAGAAAGGAAGGGATGAGAAGCCTCAATGGTGGGGAGCAAGATGCAAAGAAATAAAAGTCTTTTAGAGACAATGGGTAAACTTTATTGAAAAAGGGATTCTGGAAAGGTACATAAGATTGTATTTTTATATTTGTACTTAGAAATAATCTTAGAAAATTGGAAATAATATGTAATTTAAAATGTGATAAAATATTTAGTGTAACTTAGTGAAATTTTTGTCAAGAAAAAGAAAGCAATGAAATAAATGGGAGAATTGGAGTAGAAGAAGGGGGAAAATTTTAACAAAACAATGATTTAAAATATGTGATGGGGGGGCGGGAATAATTATGGGAAGCATAAGTGTTCCCATAAAGACATGATATTTAATTGAAATGAGTAAAGTGTTTAATATTAATATTAATGATTAGATTGTGTTATCCCAGTGAAATTTTTTGTGAAGAAAAAGAAGGCAATGAAATAAATGAGAGATCTGAAGTAGGAGAAGGGAGAACATTCTAATGAAATAATGATTTAAAATATGTGATGTGTGGGGGAAATAACCATGGCAAATAGGTGTTCCCATAAAAGTATGATATTTAACTGAAAAGTAATGTGTTAAGTGTTCAAGATATAAATGAATAGTAATATTAACGAACAGATTTGTATTGGCATTGATAATATTGTATAATTTTAGAATGTACCAAACAGAATCCCAATGTAAGCTATGTATTTTATATTAAGTATTATAAATGTAGGGGAAAGAGATAAAGGCGTCATACTCCAGTTAGTGTACAGGAAAAGTTTTGTTTAAAGAAGAAAGATAAATGGATAGCTGGAAACAGAACAGACAAAGAATAATAAATATTATGATTTGAATTGAGATGAGATAAATAAAATAAAACATATAGATATATTTTCTTCATGATGATTTGACCCTAACCTAATACTTTAGGTCTTCTAATAGTTCATTCATCACTATGTAACTGAGTCCATCCATTTGGATGCCAGTCATCCATGTCTTCTCCTTCCTTCCACCTTTTCCATCATTAAAGACTTCTATAGAGAGTTGGATCTACATTTAGTGTATCTGAAGTAAGATAGTTTAAACCTGGTCATGTATGCCTCAAGGAATAAGATGCTAATATTCTCACTGCTCTTGAGAAATAATTTGATCAGTTCTCCTCCCCCTGGAGAAATTCAGTGATAGGATTCACTCAAATTCTCTGGCCACAAATTTATTTTTTCAGCAGAATCTGACCCATCTTTGTCCTAAAGATCTTCCAGTGGTGCACCATTATTGCTTAATTGAGTCTACCCACCTCATGGCTAGTTGGCCTCTTCTTCTCTTTCTTTCAACCATTCCTAGCATAAGATGAGAGGAGAGAAGAGGGGAAGGGAAGGGAAGGGAGGAGAGGAGAGGATAGCATAGGATTCCACACTCATTTGCACTTAATCAGGGGATCCTGAAGGTACAGTCAAACCCCCAAGGAGCCTCAACAGCTCTCAGAGAGAGTGCTAACGACCAGATGACTGCAAAGAAATATGATCCCTCCATTTCCCCCCTCCAGCATCCTGCCAGATGCGATGAAGTTCCTTGGATGAAGAGCAAAATGCCTTCAAGAAAAAACTAAGGAAGTCCAGTTGCCTTTTGAAAAAGCACCTATGAGACAACCATGATTTGGATGATTGAGAATCTCCACAGACATTTTAGCACAGTAGACTTCTCTGGAGAGCTATATCCTGTGAAATTAATTTATCAAATTATGAAATTAATGAGATTATTCACTGTGGCATGTTTATCTTATTGTTCTCAACATCATCATTGTTTTCAATTAATAGGCTTGGATAAATAAGTCATATATATATATGACTTATTTATGATACAGAATGATACAGAAGCCTGATGATGGCAGATGAGATTCTGCCGAAACGTTGCTACAACTTTAAAATCACAACTACAATGACGTGGGAAAATACCCGAACAAAGCTGAATACCATGTATATATACATATACATATATATATACATATACATACATACATACATACATACATACATACATACAAACATACACACATACACACATACATACACATACATAAAAACAGAAACGGCTGTGAAAGTCTGACTCACAGACGAACACAATACAGAAGCCTGATGATGGCAGATGAGATTCTGCTGAAACGTTGCTACAACTTTAAAAGCACAACTATAATGACCTGGGAAAATACCTGAACAAAGCTGAATACCATACATACATACATACATACATACATACATACATACATACAATATTGTATTTATTAGGCAGCAGGAAAAATGCCATTATATTTCAGATGAATAACCTCATTGAGTTGTTTAAATAGTACCTTTTTCTTCTTCATAATACTTGCATTAGAGGAGAGGAACAGTAAATACCAAGCTGCTTTCAATAAATCAGTCTGATATGTTGCAGCTTAGTTGAAATCTATCCATCAGTGGCCATAAGACATCTGATAAATGAACAAGAAAAGAAAACAAGAGAAAAATACACGTGAAGAATACAGAGGTTGAAGAGTCCGATTAAACATTGTTAATAAGGGACATACATCTGTATCAAAACACTTCAGTGAATCATCTTTCTTGAGCACTTATTCTGATTTTCAAATGATTAAAAAATTGCTTTGTAATCAGGAGGGATTGGTAGAGTTTCTATAGGGAGTTATCAAACAATAGTTTAAAATAGTTCCATTTCACTTGTTCTCAAAAATGGAATGACAAAATAACAGAGTCTAAAGCTAAAGAAGTGCCATCAAGCAAAAACTGCATAACTGCGAGTGAATTAGAAAGAAGGCTAGAGTGATAGAAAACTTATAGAAAACAGATTTGGGGTTTATTTATGTTTTCCAAAGAGTGAGCTTCCTCTTGTTATGAAGTTTCATATTAATCTGTCCTTTCAAAGCACTGAAATATTTGCAAAGGTGATACATCCACAGTTCCAGATTGTACTAATCGCTATTGCATTTTAATACTAGAAATTTTTAAAAATGGATCATCAAATTTATCAATCCAGAGCTCTCTCTCGAGACACAGACAACCAGACAACCAATCACAGATAACAGATAACCGGATACTTTATGTGAAGACCCAGCTCTTTGAAGAAGGTCCAGTGCTGGGAAATGTTGAAGGAAAGAGAATAACAGAAAACCCTATACTGTTTCAGACAAATGGTTGTCCAATCTCTTCTTAAAAGCCTCAATTGGTGGAGCACCCAGAACTTCTGGAGCTAAGTTGTCCCACTGATTAATTGTTCAAACTGTCTGGAAATTTCTCCTTAGTTTTAGGCTGGTTCTCTTCTTGATTATTTTCCCCGTTGCTTCTTGTTCTGCCTTCAGTGCTTTGGAGAATAAGTTGACACACACACACCCGTTCTTTGTGGCAGCCCCTTAGATATTGGACCAGTGCTATCATCTCATCTGTAGTCCTTATATACCCAATTTCAAGAACTGTTCTTTATGTTTTAGCCTCCAGTCCCCTCATCATTTCCGTTACTCTTCTTTCTAGAGTCTTTTTTTCACCATGGAGACCAAAATTGGATGCAGTATTCCAAGTGTGGCTGTCAGGATTCCAGCTATCACTGGACAGTGGCTTTATGAAGTGGTGTTGAGGTAATTCCCCGTTAGGAGAATGAGCACACACAGGGAGACGTAGTGAGAGTGGTGAAGAATAATACACAAACAGCACACAGATACACTGTACAGTAAATGTCGGTTTTTACTTCCAATAAATGTTTTAAGCACAGTCCAAGATAAGCAGTCCAAGTCATTCACAGTTAAATCAGTCAGTTTTCAGTTCAGGGATAATCCAAATATCAAAGTCCAGTATCAAAAATGGTTCAGTAACAGACTTACATCAACGATCAGTAACAGTCATTAGGAGGAACGGCAATACTCTCCAACAGAGACTCACACACTCCACTGAGACTAAACAACCCAGTTTTCTGGCTCCATCTTACGGCCGTTTGAGAAACCACACCCAATTACAGTTCAGCATTCTCTTAAAGACATAGTATTTAAATGTCTATCCTAGTTTATATATTTCCAGCCCAAATAACTGTTAGGTAACTTACATTCCTAACAAGTGGTATTAAGAGGATGACCAGCAAAGGAGTGGGTGGACTTAGTTATGGGTATGGTGATTGCATCTTTAGAAGAGTTGAAGGGCCAGGTTGGGATCAGGTTAACATGGAGAAAATCTATCTATGTGATTGTGAAAAATTGGCATTGATTTGATGACACTTCATTAGTCAACGTGCTACTTGCAAATCAATCTCCATTAAAAAAGTTCAATATGTTTCCAGGCATGTATCATTATTTTTCAGAGTAATCCTTTTGATAGATGCACAATGTGATGAATTAAATCCCCTAAATCCTAAATTACATCATTTGGACAAAGGGAAAGCTAGATTAATTTAATTATGGCCATTCCACCCACTGAGGAAGATTGATCAAAGGTCCTCTGATCTCAAACAGCCATTGATGAAAGAATATCTTTTCAACAGCTCTCTTAAAAACAATACATGTGAACAATCCACCTTATGCAGAATTTAGAACTGGAGAAACAGCACCCCAGAAAGAAAATGGCTCAGGAAATTACTAGGTAATTCACAAGGAGGAGGAGGAGGAGGAGGAGGAGGAGGAGGAGGAGGAGGAGGAGGAGGAGGAGGAGGAGGAAAAAGCCATTCCATATTCCAATTTGGGAATAATTTTCCTTTTATCTTAAAATGTAAAATTTAACCATGGTTACAAAGCAAGATTTATTTCTTTAGTGTAAGGCAATATTTAGTAGAAGCAGGTATACAGGGAATCTTTGACTTATGACCACAATGGAGCTCAACGTTTCCATTGCTAAGCAAGGCACTTAAGTGAGTTTTGCCCCATTGTATGGTCTTTCTGTCACAGTTGTTAAGTGAATCACTGCCGTTGTTAAGTGAATGATCTGGTCATTCAGCGAATCTAGCTTTCCCCCTTGTCTTTGCATGTTGGAAGGCAGCTGGGGAAAGTTATGTTGGAAGGAATATCCATCTGGTTCAGTTCCAAGCTGGGAGAAAAATGCTGGAAACAACATGGAGGCAGACTGGAAAGAAAGTTTAATGCTGAACAGAACCAGCAGCAGTTCTGGTGCAGCTGACCTATTGGTTTGATGAGTCAAATGGATCTTTACAAGTTTCAGAGATGCTGCTAGTGGGGGTTGTGCAATGACTGAAATGCCCTTAGAGGATTGTGCAATGTAGCGAGCTCTGTGTCTTCTGCTAAAATGGTAGTGGATTAATCCTATTTTGTCCTGTAGAATTATGTCCTGTTCCTGGAATTTGAATGGAGGAGAATGTAAATTTTTAATCCATCCATTGTGTCAGAGCTCCGGCATCCATCCCCATTCAAATCATGAGTCTCTAGCCACATCTCTCGGAGTTAAAACAAAAAACAAAAAAACCCAAGATTTATTAGAAGTGAACATGCTGGCGCTACCTGGGTGCAGCCGACTCTGAGACACATCATTCATTTTACCCTTGACCCTGGTCTTCCCCCACCCCCTGGATGTATATTTTCCAATGGGACACATCCATAGCCAAGAGTCATCAATCATGCTCTCCAGTAATAATCTTGTGCACCAGAAGCTTCAGCCACCTAGCAATTATCTATGAAAGCATTTAAGGAATGCAGTACTTCTCCCATTTGAGGTAGTTACTTCAAATGGTCATTAGTTGTCAGTTGAGGACTACCTGCATTTCTTTTCTTTTTTTTAATACCAACAATAAGAAATATTGGTTCTTAAAACAAAATTTAAATGTTTCCATGTTTAAAAAAAGAAATA
Source organism: Pseudonaja textilis (assembly GCF_900518735.1). Next base: position 15,264,656 of record NW_020769330.1, on the reverse strand, counting down.
CCTACAAAGAGGAGGGAATCAACCTCTTTTCCAAAGTACTTGAAAGCAGGATAAGAAGCAATGGATGGAAACTAATCAAGGAGAGAACCAACCTAGAACTAAGGAGAAATTTCCTGACAGTTAGAACAATTAACCCGTGGAACAGCTTGCCTCCAGAAGTTGCAGGTGCTCCATCACTCCTTGAATGGGGGGGGGGGGTTGGACTAGAAGACCTCCAAAATCCTTTCCAACTCTATTATTCTATGTTCTATAAAATTCAGTGTCCAATTTAATCAGGCCCCATCTTTACTGTCACGGGTTTTAAAAGAAACCACGCATTTTCAAACGTGCATCCAAGTCTTACTGTTAATCGGTATTTCTGATGCCTCTTCTTTGTTTAATAATTATTTCAACTGTTATTCACACTCTTATGCACACATAACTATTAATGTGTAAAGTAAAAAGGAATAAAAGTATTGGTGCCAGAATTTTTAAATAAATAGATTTAAATATGCATATAATGTTAAATATATATGCTGTATGTTGACAGTGTCTTCCCATTGTCTCATAAGAAACTTTTCCTTACCTGGAGATGTCTATGGAAGGAAAATAGAAACTGAACATGTGGACAAAATTATTAAAAATTGAACAAAATCTTAATCATTAGCTACTCCCAAAAGAGAATAAATCAGGGCAGACTGCTTTATTTTTACCAATTTACGTTTTCAGAACATTTTTTTTAAGAAGTAAAGAGAAAACAAGTTGCATCCACCAAATTAATTAATTACTTTAGAATACTCAAACAAATGGAAAAAATATTAATTAATTCAGGGAACCCCCCCCTCAATAATTAGCATCCTAAACTGATATAAATTACCCCAATATATCACATATTCATTTAACCATTTAACAACAATATATCAAATTAGACATGAAAAATTATCAAGGGCTGGGAGTAGAATCAACTTTTAAGCTGCCTCTTTTAAACATAGTTGACCAATTTCGGTTACAAAAACGCAATTTGTGTTTGATGGCAACAAAATCGCAACCTTGCTTTGTGCTCCTTTGTTGCTGCCTTGTGATTATCTTGATTTTTCAACCAGATTGTGTTTCTCTCTTTTAAACAGTCAGAATGGAGACCAGATTAAATGACCTCATTTTAGTTCACTTGACAATAAATGTTTTGAACCTAAATCTACAATACGTTATTTAAAATAGAGCCCCAATGTCTAATTTTACTTACTTATTCATTTCTTTATTTTTATTCCACTTTTATTATGTGTATAAATAACTCAAGGCAGCAAACTTACATATCGCTCCTTCCTCCTCTTTCTTTTCATCACAACAGCCCTGCGAGGGAGGTTAGACTGAAAGAGGGACTGTCCCAAAATTACCCAATTATTTTTCATGCCTAAGACTGGACTAGAACCATTCATGTAAAGGTTTTTTTTAAAAGAAAGTAAAACATCAGTGCAAACTAATATATTCTAAGAAAAAAGGAAAGAAAAAATAACTTCAAAGAGAAAATAAACAGTTCAAGAAAGAAGAAAACTAAAAAAAAAAGTTTTCTTTTTTAAAAAAAATGTAGTTTCTGAGTTTCTTATAGCAGTCATAAGGACAATTTTAAGTTTTACCTCTTAAAATTGTCCTTATGACTGCAGTTACAAAAATATAGTCTAAATATCCAAGATGCTAGGTTAGGGAAAAACCTGCACTAAATTGGACACAGATTTCTCCACTGAGTGAATAATCTACATGCAAATATATGGTTAATCATTTTTAATTGATTTATTTACAGTTTTATTGATTTTGAGTTGTAAAATGCAGCTGTGTAGATTGCCAGCTCTTTTAAGTATAGAGAAACATAGGTTCAATCAAAAATTCTAAAAACCTTCCTTCCTTCTCTTTCCTTTTCATTCCTCCCTTCTTTCTTTTTTCCTTCCTCCCTCACTCCCTCCTTCCTTCCATTACCTTTTTTCCTTCCTCCCTCCCCTCCTTCCATGTCCTTCCCTTCCTTCCCTTTCCTTCTTCCTTTTCCCTTTTCCATCTCCTTTTTTCTTCCTTCCTTCCTCCTTCCTTCCTTCTATCTCCTTTTCCCCTTCTTTCCTTCCTTCCCTCCTCCTTCCCTTCCTCCTTCCCTCCCTCCCTCCCTTCTTTCTTTCTTTCTTTCTTTCTTTCTTTCTTTCTTTCTTTCTTTCTTTCTTTCTTTCCTTTTTTCTTTTCTTTTCTTTCTTTCTTTCTTTCTTTCTTTCTTTCTTTCTTTCTTTCTTTCTTTCCTTTTTTCTTTTCTTTCTTTGTTTCTTTGTTTCTTTCTCTCTTTCTTTTTATAATGTTTAGAAATTGCACAATTGTAGTTTCCAGATTCCTCCTGGGGTAGAAGCTGGGAGTTGTAAATTAACAATATTGGGATAGCCAGTGATTCTGTACTCCTGGAGTGAGAAGCACTTTCCTTTGGGGCAACATACAAATTAAGCATTATTTCAGATCAATGAATATAAATATAGGCATCTGTATTGTTGGGTTGGCAGCTCACTTTGCTGTGACTTCAATTCTTACAGGAAATATGCTGCGTACATAAAAAAAATAAAATAAAAGCAAACGTCTGGCCTTTTTAGATTTAATAGCTATTCAATTAGAGGTACAAAAGAAATGGAAAGAAAAGTCTAAGAAGGACAGCTGCATTTCACAAATCCTATGTAGTGAGCTTTTAGCTGTAATTCAAACCAACCAGGATCTGGTCTTATTTTTGTTTTGTTTTTTTCTCCTAAGGAAAAAAAAGATGAAGTTTGGCGAATTGGAGTAAAATTGTTCAAAGACCAACAGTACTTCACAAATAACTCACAATGTATTCTGACTGATAATTAAAGATAAGGAGAGTTTTCCCAACATGAGAAAGTCCAATTCCCTTTTAAACAACACGTTTGAGACAATCGTATCCTGGTTACCATAAGAATCTCCATAGATATATATCCACTTTGACTTGTTAATTCATCTCTTGCTATTCTAAAATATTCCACCCCATCTCCTGCTACCATTGAATCAGAATATAAAATCCTGTATTTTAAAATCATTGTTTCATGTTTCTACTCAGCAACAAAAAAGAATCCCCAAAGTGCTTTTTTTATGAGGAAACCAAACTTTCTTTATTTTTCCTTGAAGACATTTCACTTCTCATCCAAGAAGCTTCTTCAGTTTGGATCAAATGGTAAGGAAGGGAAGAATTTATATTTCTTGCAGTCAGAAATGAAGAAGCTCCTTGGATGAGAAGTCAAACAAAGTTGCCTTTTGAAAAAGGCATGATCTGGATGACTGACAATCTTCATAGACATTTAACAAAAGATAATAGATCTTGATAGTCTATTTTTTGATATTGTTTCAAATATTTAAGGAATGTTATTATCCTTTCTACTCTTTGTAAGGCTAAACTTTCAATTCCTTCAATCTGCGACTTAGTTCACAGGATGTTAGTCCTTTTTTCTATCTGATCCAACTGCAATGTTCTCTGGTTTTGGACTGCTGTTAAGGTTCCCACAAAATTGATAATAAAACAAACAAAATGGTGAAAAGTTATAGAATAGAATAGAACAGAATAGAATAGAATAGAATAGAATAGAATTGAATAGAATAGAATAGAATAGAATAGAATAGAATAGAATAGAATTATTTATTGGCCAAGTGTGATTGGACATACAAGGAATTTGTCTTGGTGCAAATGCTCTCAGTGTACATAAAAGAAAAGATACATTCATCAAGAGTCAAGAATCATCAGGTACAACACTTCATAATAGTCATAGGGTACAATAAGCAATTGAATCATACTAGGAAACAGTTAATATAAATCGTTAGGATACAAGTGACAAAGTTACAGTCATGTAGTTACAAGTGGGAAGGGATGGGTGATAAGGAATGATGAGAAGATTAATAGTAATAGTAGGGCAGACTTTGTAAATAGTTGGACAGTGTTGAGGGAATTATTTGTTTAGCAGAGTGATGGCATTTGGGAAAAAAACTGTCCTTGTGTCTAGTTATTCTGGTGTGCAGTACTCTATAGCGTCGTTTTGGGGGTAGGAGTTGAAACAGTTTATGTCCAGGATGTGAGGGGTCTGTAAATATTTTCACAGCCCTCTTTTTGACTTGTGCAGTATACAGGTCTTCTATTGAAGGTAGGTCGGTAGTAATTGTTTTTTTCTGCATTCTTAATTGCTCTAATTACTCTATGATATTTATGTAGTTACTTACCAAGCACATCTAAATTATGTTAAAGTAACCAAAGCATCTTTACAATCCCCAAGGCATGTCACAACTTTTGAGCTCCCCTAATGTTTGGAAATTGAAAACTGAAGGATTTGACATGCCCTAAAAATTATTTAGGCTATTAAATCCAGTCCTCTGTTCCATGCAAAAATCCAAATTAAAGCATCTCCAACAGTGGTGGGATTCACATTTTTTTTACTACCTGTTCTGGGGGCATGGCTAGGTGGTCATGTGACTGGAGGGTCAAGTGTCTTTTTTTCTTTTGCAGCACCCCTCTTCCTGTGCCCCATTTTTGGCCTACTGGGCCTCAGGAAAGCCTCCTGGGCATTGAAAGAAGAAGCATTTTGAAGCCATCTGAGGTAAGTACAACAGCAAGGGGGGGATCAGCTGTGCCGCACAATTTAGAATAGCTAGAAAGCAAGACATCTGATGATTTCCTGCTTTCTAGCTAATCCAAATCATGCGGCACATCAGAATTACCGGTTCGCCCAAACCAAGAGCATTTTTTACTACCGGTTTGGGAGAATCGGGCTAAACCAGCAGCATTTCATCTCTGATCCCCAAGCAATAGATGAATAAAGGTAAAATTAGAATTTGTGTTCCAGAGGAGAGCAAGAAGAGATAAGGAAGAGGCAATCCATGGAAATTGAGGACCACAGTCAAGTGGAAATTTTGTGAAATATATTGAATACTACCAAAATTGATCGAAACGGTTATATCAAATGGATACAACAAAAAATAAATAAATAATGCAAAGATCTAGTAGAGAAATAAGATATAAAGAAGAGATGGTAGGAATATATACAAGAGCTATGCAAAAAGGCGGGGGGAATACCCCAAATTAACAATATATTCAAAGATTGGATTACTGAACTAGAGTGAAACACTTGGGAAAATGAAGCTAATGGACCCAAGAAAATATTGCTAACCACAAAGCTGCAAGAATTGGTGAAATAGCAACAAGAACTATTACAAGATGATGCAAATAAAATGCTGCCTGCAATTTGTAAAGGAAAACGTTAAAGATAAGCATAGATCAAGGAACTGGGGGAAAAAACACAAGTTATATTCTAAGACCAAAGAAAAGGTGGCATTAAAATTCTTGAACGACTGGACCACAATCATTATAAGGCATCTTGACGACATATGAAAGTGCGGAGGTATCTCACTGACCTCAAAGCTAAATATTGTCAAATCTATTATTTCCCCAGTTGAAAAGGATTGTGAAAGCTGGATGATCAGAAAGGCTAAATTAAGAAACATTGCTGTATTTGTGTTATGGTTCAGGGGGGAAATGTTGACAATTCCTTGGACCACACAAAAACAATAAACCATGAACTTAAAATCAACTGCCAGTTGAATGCACAAATGAGGTAGTTGAAGATGAAACTAGTAATATACAACCAGGTGAAATTATATCTATCAAGTGACAAATGACAGGTGATAAATGACTGATCAATTGAAAAACATCAATAGATACTGGACTACCCTGTGTTTCAACTCATCCAATTAATGGGAGTCTACCACTCTTCTGGGTAATTGGTTCAACTGCTAGTTACATTGAACTATTGTATTGATTTTCTTGCAATTTAAATTCATTATTCTGTATCCTCAACTCTGGAACAAGAGAGAGTCTTGACCTTCTTCTCCATGACATCCTTTCAGGTATTTGAAGAATACCATAATATCACCACTCAAACTTATCTTCTCAAAACTCCAAACAAGAAGTCTCTTGATCATCTTGGCATTCATTAGCCATTCAGTCATGTCCGATTCTTGGCAATTCTATGGGCCAGGTCTCTCCACATCTTCCAATCTTGGCGCTACTTCTTTGAGTTGTTCTATGCTCCGGCTGGTGTTAGCTTTGATGATGGTCCAGCCACCATCCAGCCACCTTGTTCTTTGGTGGTCTGGTTTCTTTTTACTACTAATTCTTCCAAACATAATTGCTTTCTCCAGTGAATTCCCCTGCATGACATAGCCAAGATAAATGAAACATAGTGGTGTGATTTTGCCAGCAAAACCAGAATACAAAATCACATAGTTGTATGATTTTGCCAGGACAACAGAATCCAAAACTGTGGTCATTTATCCTAGGATCTCATCACTGCTGGAATGCCTACACCAACATTTTGGTTGTCTCGTCTTTAGCAGAATAACAATAGCATTTAGACGTATATACCACTTCACAGTGCTTTACAGCCCTCTCTGAGGAGCTTACAGAATCAGCATATTGTCCCCAAACAATCGGGGTCCTCATTTTACTGACCTTGGAAGGATGGAAAGCTGAGTCAACCTTCAGCCTGTGAGATTCAAACTGCCAAATTGCAGGCAGCTGGCAGTCAGCAGAAGCAAACTGCGGTACTGCATTCTAACAACTGCGCCACTGCAGGAGTTGGAAGGGACTTTGGAATGGTACTCTGAAAGCAGGACACCTAATACCACTCCAGACAAGTGGCTGTCCGGTCTCTTCTTAAAAGCCTCCAGTGATGAAGCACCCATGACTTCTGAAGGCAAGCTGTCCCACCGGTTAATTGTTCTCACTGTTAGGAAATGTTAGATTGAAATCACTGCTTATTTATTTGATGGATTTATTTGCTTGGGGTCCATCAAAACAAAAAAGCCCTTGAAAAGAAAGAAAAAGCAAATAGCTATTAAGCAATCAAAACAATTCTTTTTCTACTGTGATGACACTAACCGCATTTGGCAAGTTGTCTCACAGAATAAGCTGAGCCTGTCCCAGCCTTCTTTCCATTACAATAGCATCTCTTCCACCTCGGGTTTTGATTCATTCTGAATTCTGAATTAACTGGTTCTAAAATTAATTCCTGAACTGGAGCATGTGGACTCTTTCACACCTTTAGTTCCCTCACTTCATTAATAGCTAACCCTATGTCTTCACTTTACGAGTACACATTAGCACTAAAATGGCAAATGAAAGCAAACTCGATACGACTGCACATATGGCAGCTTCCAGATTTGCACATGTGTGAATTTTGCTGAACATCCATTCCTGAAGACACCACATGCCAAAAAAAAAAAAAGGAATCTTGAAATAACTCTACCCAGAGAAAGTGTAGCGATAGCAAAAGAAGAGTAGCGGTGACAATAGTCATCTTCTTCCATTTGTATCTCACCTTTCTTTCTGGAAATTCACAACTTAACTATTTTGAGCGACTGATTTGGAGAAACAAACCAAATGTAATTAAAAGTGGAGGGTGATGGGGAATAGAAACATAAAAGAAGTTCAGCCAAGTATGCTTCCATTACAAAGAGACCCAGATTCCTTCTGCATCTGTTCCACTGCAGAACAGAAGACCAGTTAGTTTGAAGTCAGATAACAGATAACAGATAATCAGAGTTGGATTGTAGGTCATCTGGTCCAACCCACTGCCCAAGCAGGAGACCCTACAGCATTTCTGACAAAATGGCAGTCCAATCTCTTCTTGAAGATCTCAAGTGATGGCACTCCCACAACTTCTGAGGGCAAGCTGTTCCATTGGTTGATTGTTGTCCCTGTCAGAAAGTTTCTCCTTATTTCCATGTTAAATCTCTCCTTGTTCAGTTTCCATCCATTATTCTTTGTCTGACCTACAGGTGCTTTAGAAAATAGCTTGACCCCTTCCTCTTTGTGGAAGCTCCTCAAATATTGGAAGACTGCTATCCTGTCTCCCCTGGTCCTTCTCTTCACTAGACTAGACAAGCCCAGTTCCTGTAACCGTTCTTCATATGCCTTAGTCCCCAGTCCCCTAATCATCCTGGTTGCTCTTCTCTGTACTTTATCTAGAGTCTCAACATCTTTTTTATAATGTGGTGACCAAAACTGGATGCAATACCCCAGGTGTGATCTTATTAAGTCTTTATAGAGTGGTATTAGTACCTCACTTTATCTTGATTGTATCCCTCTGTTAATGAAACTTAAGATTGCATTAGCTTTTTTGGTGTCTCATATTTAGCTGGTTGTCCACTAAGACTCCAAGATCCCTCTCACTGTTACTGCTATTGAGCCTGGTTTCACCCAGTCTATATGTGTACTTTTGGTTTTTCTTGTCTAAGTGTAGGACTTTACTTTTCTTTACACTGAATTTCATTTTGTTAGATACAGGCCCGTGTTCTAGTCTGTCAAGATCCATCTGAATCTTGAGCCTATCTTCTTGGGTGTTAGCTATTCCTGCCAGCTTAGTATCATCTGCAAATTTGGTAAGTTCCCCTTCTATTCCCCCATCTAAGTCTAACTACAAGAAGGTGGATGTGGTATAGATAGTCCTCGAGTTATGACTGGTTAGTTACTGACCATTCAAAGTTATGATAGACCTCCAAAAAACTAGTTCAGATTCACTCTTGTTGTCAGATCATCACAATTTGGGCACTTGGCAACCGGCCTCATGGGACCACAATTTGAAATAGTATTTTTCTGGAAACTTGCATTTTCTTTTGGTTTCCATCAAGAAATGCTCTACAACGAACAATAGGTTTGATAAACGACCATGGTGTTTGCTTAATGACCAACATGTTTGCTTTACGACTGCATTTATGCTTAATGATCATCCCCCCAAAAGGTTGCAAAATTGGGCATGGCCACATGATGACCTGCTTATGACTGTCATGACTTCGATCCTAATGGTGAGCTCAATTACAGTCATTAGTCAAGAACTGTCTGTAGAACTTTTTAGAAAGCTTACTGACTTTGAAGCTGTTGTGGCCCACCGGTGGCTAGTGGAGCTGACAACAAAGTAGGACAGTGAGGAGGTTGGGGAGGAACCTGGGCCAGTCCTGGAAACTGAGGAAGGCTCGGACGAGGGCTCTGCATCAGGGCAGACTGGCAGCTATGAGTTGCCTTCAGAGTTGAAGAGCAGTGAGGCAGAGAAGCAGCTGGAGCCGGTTCCCAGCCTGTGCATGTGCAAAGCTGCCAAAAGAAAAGGACGATTATGAACTAAGGGTCGATGTGGGAGTAAGGCCACAGATGGACGGTGAATGGCTCATCCCATGGGGATTAAAAGAGGAGCAAAAGGGGAGGAGCTTTTTCAGGAAACAATTTGTTCATTGCAACAGTGTGAAGATCTGTCTGTGCATCTCAGAGACTCTGTGCCAAGTCCTTCCTTGTCAGCACTGCGTTTGGAAATATTTACTTGGCAGCTTTCCAAGATGGATAGGTCTGTGCTCCTAATTACACCCTTGAAAGACTGTTTGCCAGGCCTTTGGCTGAAGGTGAATGCAAGAAATTCACCTTTGTTTAAAAAAGGGGCTTCGCCAGGACAAAAAGTCAGCTTAGTGCTTTTTGGGGAGGGCTAGGTCAGAACAGAAACCTGGTACAAAACATCAACCAAAGCTTGTGTGCTTCAAGAGAATGAAATTAGAGCTCATGGGTACAATCCAATAATGTTTCCAGTGGACTCTGTAGAAGTTTATTGTCCTTTCAATTAGTTATTTTTTGTCCACCTTGGTCAATATTTATAGCTTGCTTCAATAAATGACAGGGATTAATTGGACTCACCAGGACAGCTTGTGAAATCAAGCCATCCTTGTCACATGGCTTGAGAAATGTCATTTGGGCAGCATTTTAGGTAGATTCAACATCTTGACTCTGGAAGATATCATCTGTTAAAAATGTTATTGTTATTACAAAGCACAAACCATCAGCCTCAAGCTGACTTCTTCATGCTGAGAGTAAACTGATATGTCGGAGACCTGTACATTCAAGATTTTAGCTTTAGCCCACTATATAAATATGGCTAAATATGGCTAAATTCGACATCATATTTGTCTGTGAAACATGGCTCAATGCATTTCTCACTGACTCCATTACCACAGTAAGAGACTATCATGTTTACTGATCAGATCGTGAAATTCGTAGAGGAGGTGGTGTTGCTAGCTTCTATAAAAAGTCCTTCCATATAAAAAACATCCAAGTTACTCAGGAGTGTGCTCTTCCTGAGATCATCATCTGTGAACTATCCTTAAATATCACATTTTGATTCTTACTATGTTACAGAGCACCTGATTATGACATCGAACATGTAAACAAGCTAAATACACTACTAACATGGGCAGCATCCTGCCCACACACTTTTATCTTTCTTGGTGACTTCAATCTACCTCATATTAACTGGACCCTAAATGAATGTACAACTGAACCCATACACGCAACCTTCTACAGTGCTGTTACAAATCTGGGACTGGAACAACTAGTAACCAACAACATTAGACGAAACAACTGCCTCGATCTCATCTTCTGCAAACTAAAGAACCCTTTTCCAGCAGTGACCAAAATATGATTGACTTTTGTCTCAACATACGCCCACACAAAAATCATCACAATGATGTAATCCTCAATTATAACTTCAAAAAAGGCAACTATGATCTTATAGACAACGATCTCTCATCCCTTGATTGGCAATCTCTATTCACTGGATGCAATACTGTTGAAGACCATTACAACATATTTTTACTTGAAGTCAAAAGAGTCATCAAACTATATGTACCAACAACAACTCCCCCCCAAAAAACAAAAAAAAAAACAGATTTCCCATAACAATAAGGAAATTTCAATCCAAAAAGAGATCACTCTGGTGGAAAAACAAATCAGGTCACGTTGCCAATTTCAAAAACCGATACAAAAATTTATGCCACCAGATAAAGACTGAATGCACCAATTATCACATTAAACAAGAGGAAAACCTTCTATGCATCAATTCCACCTGTGCTTTTTACAATTTTGTAAACAACAAACTAAAAGACTCAAGGTTCATCCCACCCGTGATAGGACCTAATGGTAAAAACTGCAACGAAGACACCATTAAAGCCAACATCTTTAACACATTCTTCGGCTCAGTATTTGAAAACAGCAATGGATCATGTCCAGTATTTCCTAGCCGAACCACAGACAACTACAATGATCTAATACATATTGATTTTACAGAAGACAATGTTGAAAAGGCACTATGCAATCTAAAACCATCTGTATCTATTGGACTGGATGGAATATGTGCCTACTTCTTAAAAAAGCTATCCACTGCCATAGCTGAATCTCTAAGCATAATCTTTGAAAAATCTTTCAGGACCAGCTCCTTGCCAAACCTCTGGTCACAAGCCATAGTCATCCCCATCTTCAAAAAGGGAGACCCTCAGCCTAGTTGAAAATTACAGACCAATCTCCTTATGCTGCATCACCTGTAAAGTCATGGAATCAATTATTAACCAATCCATTATCCTCCACTTAGAGACAAACAACCTACTTTCCAAAAAACAATTTGGTTTCAAGAAAAAGCTATTCTGTAATCTGCAACTCTTACACTGCAAAAACATATGGACTACACAACTCGATCAGGGCAAAGCAATAGATGCAATCTACATAGACTTCTGTAAAGCCTTTGATTCATTGGTACACGACAAACTACTCCTAAAACTAAACGCTTACATTATCTCTGGACAACTGCATAACTGGATAGAAGCATTTCTGTCAAACAGAATACAAATGGTCAAAACTGGGAGTGTCCTATCAAATTCTGTACCTGTCAATAGTGGTGTCCCCCAAGGCAGTGTTCTAGGACCAACTCTCTTCATACTCTACATAAATGACCTCTGTGATCATATTAAGAGCAACTGAATTCTCTTCGCTGATGATGTAAAGCTGTTCAATACACAGACAATACTTCAAAAAGACCTCAACTATGTATCAGAATGGTCAAACAAATGGCAACTTCAAACCTCAACAAATAAATGCTCTGTCTTACATATTGGCAAAAAAAAATCAGAAAATAAAATACAAGCTGAATAGTCAAGATCTTGTTGATGATCCATGCTCTGTAAAGAATGTTGGAATACTCATCTCTAATGATCTAAGTGCTAGAGTCCACTGTAACTACATAGCCAAAAAGGCATTAAGAGTTGTTAACCTAATCCTACGTAGCTTTTTCTCTGGTAATATCACGCTACTAACTAGAACATACAAAACATTTGCTAGACCAATAGTCGAATACAGCTCATCAGTGTGGAACCCATATCATGTATCTGATATTAACACAATTGAAACAGTCCAGAAATATTTCACAAGAAGAGTTCTCCACTCCTCTACTCATTCCAGAATACCTTATGCCACCAGACTTGAAACTCTCGACCTAGAAAACCTTGAATTATGCCACCTTCGATCTGATTGAAGTATGGTATATAAAATCATAGATTGCAATGTCCTACCTGTCAATGAATACTTCAGCTTCAGCCATGACAACACAAGAGCACACAATAGATATAAACTCAAGGTTAACCGCACCAAACTTGATTGCAGGAAATACGACTTTAACAACAGAGTGATCAATGTCTGGAATACTCGACCTGACTCTGTGGTTTCTTCCCCAAACCCCAAAAACTTTAACCTTAGACTGTCTACTATTGACCTCACCCCTTTCCTAAGAGGTCTGTAGGGGGCGTGCATAAGCGCACCAACATGCCTACCGTCCCTGTTCTATAGTTTCTTTTATTTTTCTTATATGTACCCATTTCATGTATTCATAACTATGTAGATACTTATACCTATTATCTTGTAAGTGATTGACAAATCAAATCAAATAAATAAATAAATAAATAAATATAATCATTTAGTTGTCTTTAAACAAATAGCTTTGTGCTACAACATGCTACTCTGGAGGAAAAAAGAACCCCTACTGTAGACAAATTTCTTGAATTATGGGAGAATAATTAACTGGGTTCCTCAAATTAAAAGCACTCATCAGAGTCAGTGAGAACCAGATGGTGGTTCTGTACTAACCGTAAATGTGAGAAGGAAATGAAAATAGCAATCCAGATTCATAGACCATTCAATTCCTCCTAAAAGGGCTTAGATCAAACACCATAGAGGGATGACCTCCACATTCAAGGTTTAGGAGGAATAATTTGGAACAAAAATGCTGCAAAATTAAAATGAGTGCAACAGGCCTACCAACTATAGTCTAGCACCTGCCATGTTGAGATGCAAATTATTCTAATTATACACGATTATAATATGCAATTTAACTGCATCTCCCGAGTTCATTACAGAGTTCCACAGTGGCTTTGGGTGATAAATGGGTTTCAAAGAGATATTTTCCATTGATGAAGCTTATTTCAGAAGAATGGTCTTTGTGTTCAAGCCAATATACCTTAGATCACCAGATGCTGGGGATTAACCAAAGCAGATGGGCATCGCCCAGCCTGAAAACCTTCCTATGGCATCTGTTGGTCACTGTCAGAAAGATGAATGCAGTCTGAGCTACATGGACCATCAATTTCAACCAGCTTAATATTATATTTTGGCGACAGCCATCCATTGTCTAGGTATTTGCAAAATGTTGGCTTTGCTAGCAATGCCATTGAGATCAACGACTGGAAGAAGATCTCTAAAAAGGACAGTATATTGCAGGACAGTAGGCAATCTCATGCAACGTCCAGCATGTTCTGTGTCTATTCTAATGTCCCCACCTCTCCATAGAAACAAATATTGGCTGACAAATTTGGATGGTGGCGAAGAGTTTATTTTCAGAGGGAGAATGGCTGGAAAAACAAATATGTTCACTAAAGAAAAGTAAAGGTAAACGTTTCCCCTATCCAGTTGTGTCTGACTAGAGGAGGAATGCTCACCTCCGTTTCCTAGCTGAAGGAGCCAGGCAGTCAGAAGGCATTTCTGTGGTCATGTGACCAACATGACCATAGGCCAAGGCACACGTAATATTATGACTTTCTCACCAAAGTGGTACCTATTTATCTATTCGCATTTGCATGCTTTTGAACTGCTAGGATCAAATCAACAAAACAGCCAACGGAACACCTTGCCTTCAGAAGTTTGGGTGCTCCATTGGGCTTTCAGAAAGAGACCGGACAACCATTTGTTTGAAATGGTATAGGGTCTCCTGCCTGAGGTGGGGGTTGGACTAAAAGACTTCCAAGATCCCTTCCAACTCTATTATTCTATGTTCTATCCCAGGGGTCTGCAACCTTAAACACTCAAAGAGCCATTTGGAC
>NW_020769330.1:15195627-15233243 GCF_900518735.1 Pseudonaja textilis | reverse complement strand
ATAAAATAAAATAATAAAATAAAATAAAATAAAATAAAATAAAATAAAATAAAATAAAATAAAATAAAATAAAATAAAATAAAATCTTTATTCTATCCCTCTGTGGTGTGTGTCTTCTCAGCTAAGAACAACAGAATGAAATTCCCCCCAAAAGTGAAACATTCAGAAAATAACCAGGTTCCGACCTACCTACTAGCTGAGAAAATGTCAGTTAGCAAAGTTTAAAATGTAGCCTCCAACATTTCAAGGAGCTTGGTAAAAATCTGACAATTTACCAACATCAGGTGAAATACGAGGCACAGCTTTAGAGAAAGTGGAAACTACCTGTTTGTGTGGAAGTAAATGTGACACTCTTGATATCAGGGTGACATCTATAATAATGGATGAAAATCCATTTTTAATAGTGGCTTGACATTTGGGAAGCTTCTATTTATCGTCCTCTCTTTTTTTCCCCCGAACCTTTCCACGGACTACCACTCAGCAAATAGCATCCAGAAACAAAGTCAATAGCTTCACAAGTATAATTACAGAAATGTGGATGAAATAGATTGGAGTGTCCTCCTTTTAAATGCTGTTTTTGTTTGAGCAGGCCAAAGCGAGGACCTTATCTAGTATTTGCAGAGTTGTATTAACGAAATGGGAAGTCCGATTTGCACATCCACATTTGACTTGTCAGACATTTTTGGTTCCATGCAAAGTTTTCCTGAGATGATTATTCTCACCCTGGTAGACCCATTATTTTGGACTTACAGCCGCGTGATCTAATCAATGTTTCATTTGTATTTCGCTTTGTTTTCTCTGCTAAGCATCTCCATGACAACAGCCTGCAGCCCTATCTCATTCTGGATCTTGTGTGGTGGTTGTTTCTGGAGCATTCGATCTAATTCTTGGATTTTGGAATGTTCATAAAGATTTAAGAACTGCCACATCCCCCTTAAGTCAACAACCAGAGAAAGCTGTCCTTTCAATCTACTAAGGCATTGAACATTGAATAATAGCATTGAAAGGGATCTTGGAAGTCTTTTACTCCAACCCCTTGCTCACGCAGGAGATCCTGTAAAACAATTTGAGACAATTGGTTGTCCAGTTTCTTTTTGAAGGCTTCCTGTGATGGAGCACCCATAACTTCTGAAGGCATGCTGTTCTATTGGTTGCTTGCTCCCACTGTTAGGAAATTTCTCCTTATTTCTCGGTTGCCTCTAGGTTGGTTAGTTTCCATCCATTGTTTCTTGTCATGTTTGTTGGTGCTTCAAAAAATAGTTGACCCCGTCCTCTTCGAAGGAGCTCCTCAAATATTGGAACAGTGCTGTCATGGCATCCCTGGTCTTTCTTTTCATTAGACTATATATACCCAATTCCTATAACTGTTCTTTGTATGTTCTAGCCTCCAGCCGCTTAATCTTTCCTCTTGTTCTTCTCTGCACTCTTTCCAGACTCTCAACATTTTTATATTGTGGTGACCAGAACTGGATGCAGTATTCCAAGTGTGGTCTTACTAAGGCTTTGTAAAGTTGTGTTAGAATTTCACGTGTTCTTGCTTCTATCCTTCTGTTAATGCAGTTTAGGATTACATTACCTGTTTTTGTTGCTGTTGCACACTGTTGGCTCACATTTAGGTTATTGTTTAGTAGGACTCTAAGAAGTCTTTGATGATGAGTGCTTGAAACAACTTATTTTAAAGGAAGAATGCTTATTATATTCACTGTTCATTAAAGCAGGGGGGTAACAGAAGAATAGTAATGTTCCTATCTTAAACCATAGGCAGAATTACTGTTCTACAGTAAATCTTAGAGTCAGTCAGAGATGAATTTGAACAAGTATCGGACCTAAATCTACAAATCTTCTAATTTCAAAGATATAAGGATCCTCAACTTACAACCATTTGTTTACTGATTGTTCAAAAATTACAACAACATTGAAGAAAAAATTACTTATAATGGTCATCACGTTTACCACTGCAGTATTCCTATGGTCACATGATCAAAATTGGGCGCTTAGCAACCAGCACATATTTACAATAGTTGCAGTGTCTCAGGTCATGTCATCATCACTTGTAACTTTCCCAGCTGTTTTCTGTCAAAAAAGTCAAAAATCTGGTAAGCCAGATTCGCTTAATAATGGCATGATTGATTCATTTAGCAACTGAACTAAGTTTGCAAACAGTGGCATGACTCATTGAACAACTGCCTTGCTTGGCAATGGAAATTCTCTTCCCTCATGTGGTCATAACTTGAGGATTGTCTGTACTTAACTTCACGACATCGCAGCCTGTAACAAACGGAGTAAACCCTGTGTTTCCTCTGGCTTTGCTATAAAAGGCACTAAGTGTAGCAAGAGAAATAAATGAACAATCATGAAAAGAGGCGTTAGTTACAGCTACTTTGATTTTCAAATTTAAATGGTTGTCACATGCAAACTGAAACTAATGATTAAATATCATGTTGGTTTTGGATCCCAGCAAAAAGGAAAGGGAAAAGGCTAATTTAAAAACCTTCTTTAGGATTAAGTTAATAAAAGTCTCTTTTAGATCAAACTTGATTCCTGCTCACTTCACAGAAATACATTTCGTGTTGTTTTCTGGGCTGCATGTCCTTGTCAGTTTTGATAATGTTTTCTCATCCTTTTCCATTCCCGATGACCACCCATCTGAGAATTGACCAGTTTTTTTCAAGATCAGCCACCATCAGCCACATTTGGCTTAGTGCTGCTATCTTTTGTCTTGAAAAGTCATTATCTGATAATAAAATTTGGATGGAAATGTTCAAGCTGATCACAGAAATGTTCTTGATAGTTGCAATGTGTTATCCCTTAAGCCACCAGGCTTGAAATTTTGAGCTTGGACAATCTGGAACTGTGCCGCTTGCGGTCTGATCTAAGCATAGTACACACATTTGTCTGCTACAATGTCTTTCCTGTCGACAATTTCTTCAGTTTCAACCACAATAATACACAGGCAAACAAACTCAAGGTAAACCGCTCCAAACTCGATTGCAGAAAATACGACTTCAGCAACAGAGCGGTCAACGCCTGGAATGACCTACCAGACTCCATTGTTACAGCCTCAACTCCTCACAGCTTATACCTCAAACTGCCTACTGTGGACCTCACTCCATTCCCAAGAGGTCCTTAAAGGGAGTGTGCATAAGGGCACCAGCGTGCCTACCATCCCTGTCTTACTGTCCCCATTTATCTGTATTTATTTCCTTCATTCTTGTTTATGTTCATACTTATACCTAGCTAATCTTCTACATGTTTGACAAACAACCAAATAAATAAATTACTAGAAAGGATAACAAAAAACAACAACACACCAAAGCCATGAGTCTTGTACCACCTTTTCTGATGAACATATTTTATGGAACAGTAGCTCCCAAAAGCTGTTCTGACCCAAACCTGGCTCCAAGGAAGCAAACACGTGACAAAGATAACAGCACAACCTTTTAATGTTTCCTTACGAATCCCATTCCTTCATGGGTAAAAGGCTGCTTCAAACCAATTAGCTCCAATAAGAAAGAGCCTTGCCAAGGTTTTGCAAGGCTGCCAAGAGCACCAGATAAAGTTACTAAGCAATAATTCAAACACAAAGAGTCTTCAAACACCAACTCAAATATTCCTAACACCCACCAGGCTTGAGTGTAAAACTTCTTTGCCTTCTGCAAAGAACTGTGGTTTCTCAGCTGGCTTTTAACTCCTCAGGGAGCGGCTATTACCTTGCAGCCTTACTCCTGAGTTGCCCGTGCTGCTGCAGCTGCTTTTTCCTTCAAGCAGCCCTCCATGTATGCACGCTGGGCATGGACCCCCTCGGGGACCTCTTCATCACTGCTGCCAGTCTCCACAATCTCCAAAGGCAGCATTCCACTCTCTGATGATCCTGGCCCCATCCCCACATCACATGCTGGCCCCTCATCTGAGTCCTCACTCTCCGAGACCTCAGCCGTCCGCAC
This sequence comes from Pseudonaja textilis, assembly GCF_900518735.1. Next base: position 15,229,299 of record NW_020769330.1, on the reverse strand, counting down.
CTGATGCTGGCAAACCACAACAAAAGCTTATGACTTTAGAATGCAGAACAGTAGAATTGGAATGGACCTTGGACATCTTCTAATCCAGCCGCCTGCTCAAGCAAGAAAACTTGCCAGAAAGTGGACCAACTTCTTGATCTTTCACCATATGCAATTGTATAGAAATATTAAAAACAAATATGGGAACAATGAAAAACACAAAAATCAAATAGACTAAGAACCAAGATCTCATGCAGAACAGAGGTGGTGCCTTCTGTCGTTGAACCAGCCACCTTGTCAGAGAGAGAACGGCTGAGCTGGAGGGAGCAGTCAAGTGTGGAATTAGTCTGGAATCGTTATGTAGACATAAGAGTTGCAAAGTCTAACATCTCCACACACACCCAATACTAATGAACCAGTCAGTTCTACCCATTATAAAGTTGCCAAGATTGAGAAACACTGCTTTAAAGATGGACTGGAAGCTGATCCAGTAATAATCTTCAGCCCAATTTGGTCTTTGTAATTTTTTCAGCCATTTTCTTGAGATAAGAGCAGAGAAGCCCCCTGGCTTTCTCAAGATGTTTGTATTTTATATTTTAATATTTGGGGCTGATTGTATGGTGGCACCAGGACCAAAGACATGCTCTTTTCTACTTCATCTCTTTCCATCTCTCCGAAGTTTCTTTGATGGCCCTCCCCTCTCCATCTAAAAGCCAAGAGGAGAAGTTTCTTCTTCAGTCTTCATGAGTGGTTGAACAGAAGCATGGAAAGCTAAGGAAAGACACAAGCTATGAGAGAGATGATTCACAAGGAAAGACAGGAGGTTTGCAAACACCTGGAGGGCCACCTTAAAATAAATAAGAGCAAGAACATCTGCCTCGACCTGTGATCATTTCACTGGAACTCTCTTTTCTTGAAAAGACCAAAGGCTAATTATGGAAATAAATTCTCTGTCATTGGATAATTCAAATCTCAACTCAAAATTATTAAGAAAAAAAAAAAGCAGGACACTTCTTATAGAAAAATGTTCATTGGTTGTGCCCTGTTGGGCAAAACAGCTGTTCTATTCCAGAACTAGATAAAGAACAGGTCATAAAAAGGGAGTTTTACTGGTATTAAACTCCCTTTATTTGACCCTGTAATCCCTTAATTTGGAGTAGAGTTGGCACGACTGGATGGAGCTGAGCGTTTACTGGCTGAATGCCCTCCCTGACACCTACATGGAGTTCACAGCAGATATTGGTTTTTTTGCACCCTAGGAGAGAACAACATCTGCTGCTACCTGAGATTGAATTCTGAACCTTCCAAATGGGATGCGAGCATCTTCGCCACTATGCCACCACAATGGTCAAGAGAAAATAATACCAATAAAGGAGAATATTTGTTGCTCAGGGTTGAAGTAAGGGCTCCTTGGTGCTCTCTGAGATTGGTGGTTTTCTTGCCGATGTTTCATTATTGAAACTAGATACAGTAGAAGCTCAGGTCACCAATGCTTCTGACCACATCCGAATCAAGTGCCCACCAAAAAAATCTGCTAAATGTTTCACTCTGGTCGCAAACACATCCTTGGGTGGCGATCAAACACAGCCGTGGTGATTTTCCCTGTCCCAGCAATTTTCCGTTCCACACCAGGTTTTTTTGTATGTGCATGCACAATCAGTCTTGCTTCTGATCACAATCAAGTCAGGTTGTAACCGAAGTCCTGGAATGGATTACGGTCATTACCAGAGGTTCCACTGTAACACTATGAGTGATGTTACCTGGTTTGAGTAGTGAAACATCTGCAAGAAAATTACCAAGCTCAGAGAGTCCCTCAGAGAAAGTAATTATTTTTAGCAGAAAATGAAGCTGCTTTATTATTATTATTATTATTATTATTATTATTATTATTATTATTATTATTATTATTATTATTATTATTCCAGAAAAGAAAAGGTTGGATCATCTTTCTATAAGCTCTCATCTATTCCTCATTGAAAGGACTGTTTTCCTTCTCTTGATGACCACTGAAAGGGAAGAAGGATCTTCAACTCAAGACCAAATAACTATTTGAAGTCCATTTGGGTGTTTTAAAAGACATAATCAATGTGCATTGCAATTGTTGTGTGTATAAATGTGTTTTTCTCCCATGTGGAGTATGCCTTTTCTTTTCAGTCTCCACTATTAATCATACAGGCCAAGCAACAGAAAGTAGACTGTGCAAAAAGCAAAATTTCAAAGGAATTCTTTAGAGATTGCAGAACTTTTTTTTACTTCTGTCTACATTCAATTACTAATGTTGGGGTTTTTTTCCTATTTATATTCTACGTTTTTAAAATTGAGGATCCGTGGGTCAGAGTAATCAGAATCCTAAAACTGGAAGTTTCATTTAAACACTGAATCCTGGGCACTTCTTAGTGCAGGAATCCAAATGAAAGTATCTCAGACGGATGGGAGTCCAATTTCTTCTAGAACGCATACATTAAAAGAAAGCTCAAGAACTCGTCATCCCTTCTCTTGGTCACTGGTTTCACTGTTGAACTATTTTGACTGTTAGGTTGTTGTTCTTTCCAACATACAATTCCTTTCTTCTTTAATCAATGACTCCAAATCCTGAGCTCTGAAACAAGAGAAAACAAGGGTTGGGTTTCTTTTAGATGAATTCCTTTCAATTTGTTGATGATTGTTATCCTATCTCCCATATCTCAAAGTGAAACTTTCCCAGATTTTTCAAAATTTATTTTTTATTTATTTGATTTGTCAATTGCTTACAAGATAATAGGTTTAAGTATAAACATGAGTGAGAATACAGGAAATAGGTACAAATAAATGGGGACAATAGGACAGGGACGGTAGGCACGTTTGTGCACTTATGCATGCCCCTTACAGACCTCTTAGGAATGGAGTGAGGTCAACTGTGGATAGTTTAAGGTTAAAGGAGTAGGGATTAGAGGATGTAACAACAGAGTCTGGTAGTGCATTCCAGGCACTGACCACTCTGTTGCCGAAGTCGTACTTTTTGCAATCAAGTTTGGAGCAGTTTACATTGAGTTTGTATCTGTTGTGTGCTCTTGTATTGTTGCGGTTGAAGCTGAAGTAGTCATTGATGGTAGGACATTGTAGCAGATAATTTTGTGTACTACGCTTAAGTCCAACCATAGGCAGCATAGTTCAAGGTTGTCCAAGCCCCAAATTTCAAGCCTGGTGACATAGGATATTCTGTTGATCTGATCATCTTTGTTGGCCTTTCTTAAACTTGTTTCAATTTCACTGGGCACTTAAGAACTGTACAACAGTACTCAAGATACAGTCTGGCTAAATCAGGATAAAGTGGAAGGATTACTTCGTGTTATTGGGAAATTATATCTGGGTCAATGCAACCTAAATTGTATTTATCTTTTTTGCAGCCTGAGCACATTGCTGGATCATATTCATTTTACAGTTATTTACTTCTTTCCATTTATGTAAAATGAGGGGGCTGAAACTAAAAAAGTGGCATTTAGCTATCATAGTCTTCTAAAATACAGGCTGACCATCTCTATGATAGTGTTCTAGGGAGTTTAAAAACTCCTCTATCAGACTAGCCCCAACTGACCCCTAAGGAAAGAATGACCCATGAGTCCATAGGTTTTAGAGAAAAGGTACTTTTACTAGAGATACTGAGTCAGAGGTGGTATTCAGCAGGTTCTGGCTAGTTCTGGAGACCAGTTCAGTAGCAGAAATTTTGAGTAGTTTGGAGAACCTGCAAATATCACCTCTGACTGAAGATTTTATAGTATCCTTCCTCTGCCACGCCCGTCAAGCCACGCCCACAGAACCAGTAGTAAAAAAAAAAATGAATCCCACCACTGTCCTGAGTGCAGGATGGGTGAGGCGAGCTCTGAAGAAAAAGCACATGAAAATCATATATTGAAAGCAATCTCCAATGTCCAAAACCTTCCCTCCTGGGAGAGCAGTCCAATCAGGTCTCGTTCCAATGTTTTGGGAACTTGCTGCCTCACGCATTGGGGCAAATACTTTTCCCAGGACTGGTGTCCTTGAAACTCAGCAGACGGCTCGATTTAGCACTTCTGGTTCCTGTTAGTGTCCATACCCCCCATAATTTCCCATAGCATTCTTTCACAGTTCCAGCCTGTAATGACTCCCAAACAATTCCTCGAGATAAGCACCCACCTTTCTCTCCTTTGAATTGCTGCCAACAACAAAAGTGCCAAATGAACTATAAAAAAAACAACTGAAGTACAAAGTCCACACAGAACTTCAAGGATTAATCTGAACAGAACGAATGACTTTGCTTCCTACAAAGGTTTCTTCACCTTTGCCTGTCCTTTATACCTTATGTGAGAGGCAATCACATCCAACCCATGTTGCCCCTTTTGTTTCAGCTACTCTCGCTTTCTAGAAGCTCTGTGCACATGCACACTGGGAACAGGCTCCCCTGGGTCCTCGGCCTCACTGCTGCCAGACTCCGGAGGCTCCGGAGTCAGCATACCACTCCCAGATGCTCCTGGCCCCATCTCGGCATTGGATGCAGGACCCTCATCTGAGTTCTCTCCAGACTCCTGGACTGGTCCCCTTTCTTCCTCACTGTCCGATTCCACTGCCATTTGCTGGTGAACCACAGGCTGCCAGCGAACCACAACAGCAGCTGTCAGAGAGAGTACTAACAACCAGATGACCGCAAAGAAATATAATCCTTACATTTCCCCCTATCTACCCACCTTCCAATCAGACTTGTTGAAACTTTTTGGAAAAAACATGAAAAAGCACCTTCAAGATAAGCAATTTGAGTGCTGTGCAGTGATCCAGATCCAAGGAGAACCAGCAATTCAGAACATATCTGGGAATGGACAATGTGCTAGTCAGCATCTCCTTAAATCAGACTTATCTCTTCCTGAGATCATGGGTGAGTGCAGGAAATGAATTTGCTTTTTTAAGTCATTGCCAACATGTGTGACATATTCACTCCTGCATTCTCTGAATTATCTTTTTGCCTTAAAATTGAAATCCCTGCCCAACTGAACCATTGCAGATTTAGGCTGCAAAAATCCAGAAAGCTACTAGAAGAGAGTAAAGGGATATAGAAACGTGTATTGTGACTCTTTGCTGTCATTTAATGGACAGTTGGATTTTTGCAAACACATCTGGATGCCTTTCCATTACAGAACCAAGTATCCACCATCCTGCACTAATGCATTTGACTTTTATTTGTTAAGTAAAGGTCTGCATTTGTCTTTATTAAATTTTAATTCGGTTACCCTAAGTCCATTTCTCTAACAATTCAAGGTTGTTTTCCATTGTATTTCAGCCTTTTATTCCATCCAATTTTGACTTCTCTGCCAATCTGATTAACATTCCCTCTACCTCTTCATCAAAGCTCTTAATAAAAAAAGGTTAACAAAGAATTTTCTTAACAAATAAAAAGAACCCTTTGTACCAAGCTGAACTCCGAGGAGGGAAAAAAAAGTTCCAAGTAACAGCTATTTCCAATTTGTTCTTCTCTTCCTTTTGCTTTTCAAAGCTGTTCAAAAGGTTTTTACCAGTCTTCATCCCTTGGTGAGCTTCAAACAGAACCAGCAAAGGAAATTATCCCTTGATGGCGATCATCAACGCACCTTCATTATTATTTTTTTCTCTCTGCTTTTGTCTTTCATGCAATACTTTAATCTTGTCTTAACAACATCACAGCTCACTACTTGACACCTGAATTTGTAAAATTCTAGTCCACTGCTACAGACACAATCCCACATGATTGTTTTGATAAGACACTTTCTTCCCACTACAGAGGCACCCCTTAAGGACAGCCTTGAAATGGGTGAAATCTGAGGTGCTGATTGAATGTTTGATTCAACCTTGAAAGTGAGATCAATTGATCAGGAGTGGGTGTGGTTGGAAGCATATTTTGGGAAAGACCACTGGAATCCTGTCTTCTGGTTACAAGCCAGCTTTTACCACAGCCATTTTTTTTCCATATTTGGCATCTCATTTGCTCTTGGTCCCTGAGTTCCTCTCAACAAATCAGCCATCAACCGGCACATAGGAATAAACAACATCTACATACCATTTAAAAGAGACAATTGAAACATCTTCTGGTCAGCAGTCAACATCTAGATGAGCAGAGATTAACACCATGATTAACACTAGACCAATAACCAAGAAGTAAATAATATCCAATCAAGGAACTACCAATTCAGACAAACAATCAAACAGTAAACGATAGCTTAATCAAGGAACTACCAAGACCACTCCCACCAATACTGACATTCTACAAGTATATAAAAAGAGAGAAAACCCCATTCCCTTTTAGTTACCTACTTTGGTAATGAAACATCTGACAAGAAAATAACCATGCACAGAGAGCACCAGGAACCTCACAGGAAGATTTTTAGTTTTAATTCTAGTGTGACTTGAGGCATTCTTCAGCTATTGTTGTATGACTCCTGGCCCACCACACAGAAAAAAAATACCTCAAAAAAAAGTAACCTCAAGTCAATGCTACAGATGCGTAGGTAATAAACTTAGTTGTGTTTTGGGAAGGCAGATTCTTAGCATATTGGTTAACCCTAGCCTTCTGGCTGTTCTGTTCTATTGATTAGTTGTGTATGAAATTCCCTTGTATTTAGAAGAATTTATAAAATGAATGTTAGAATTGCTACTGTTTTTGTTCTTTCTTTGTTTCCTAAGATGATTATGAATGTTCACAGATGGATGGACATTAAATTTCCCACCAAAAAGTTCCTTGGCGTTATGACATTAAAATTCTGTTTACAGCATTTGCTCAATCTAGCTTCATATCCTCAACCGATTGTTGTGTGGTGAGCCTCCATAAGTTACAGAGTTGAATCTAATCTTGAAATTCTGACATTTTAAAAAAGAAAGACTTTCATAGCATATCCCTTAAATAAAACCATTACAATCTGAACACCAATGAAAGATTGTGACAGGGAGCATTTAGGTTCAGACTATTTTCATCATTTGGCTGACTCTTGATTTAGGCAAGCACTTGGATTCCAAGGACCCCAGATGTTTCTTTTATTTCTTTTAATTTAACATGTTTTACAGGGTCATGTTCCATCTTGAAATTCAGCATGAATCAAGGTTTTCTCATTATATTAGCTAGATTTGGGTCACAACCTTTCTCTGATTGAAAATTATTTTAGATGTGCCCCACATGTTCACTCTGGTAGTCCACAAAAGAAAAACTGATAGGATTCAGCTATTTGTTCATCATTTCACCTGGATTGCTGTGTTGGGTAGAGCTAGATTTCTTGTTCAGCAATTTGACAAGCAAAAGGATAGAGTCTGAAACATAAGCATCTCCTTTTTCCTTACAAAGACTTCATTAGGAATGAGTTCAACCATGAACCCCCTGGAATTGCCATTGCCCATTTCTGTACATAATTATAGTACTATTACTATACTATAGCATTAAACACATGACTGATCTTGTTCAAAAACTAAATTATGGAGGAGGAGGAGGAGAAGGGGAGAAGGAGAATAAAACTCAGACAACATAGATGTGCCAGAATCATTTGGTTGAGTTAGGGTTAGAAATAAAATGGATTGATGATGATGATGATGATAGAGAGGGAGGAAGGGAGGGAAACAAACAACAAATAATAGGAACTAGGAGGCAAAACTCACAATGGCCAGGCTGGATTTTTTTAAAAAAAAATACACCATTTCAGCGTAGCATAAGGATAGGCACTGGATGAAGTGATTGGGATACATATATTTCTTTTTTTAATAATTACTGAGGCCTTTTTCTACTATTAATGTCAGTGCTAGCATATTCTCCAAGCTTAATTATCTCCCTGCCCCACTAATTCGGTCATCTTACCTCTTCTTGTTCCAATGTCTCTTCCACGTCAGATTTTTGAAAAAGAAGAAAAAGCCAATATCCAGCTGACATGGCTATTTGATGCCTATGACAAATCAGCCTCGACAGATCCCATGTTGCATGGAACTTTCCTTGCAAAGAAGGGATAGAAGCCCATCTAGATAGGTAGGCAGGCAAATCTAAAATCACCTGCCAAGGAAATGTTCGTCCAAATTCCTGCACTGAAAAGAGCGATGGAGTAACATCTAAGTAACCCTTTGCAACTCTCTGACTGTTGCTTCAGTTCTGTACAAATTATTTCTTCTTTTTCTGTTCAATTATGTTCAGTTCCCAGAGATGCCTGAACAAGTCCTTGTATTTTTCTTCCCAAGGGTTTACAGAAGTGGTTTGCCATTGGCACTTTCCTAGGGCTGGGAAAAAAAGTGTCTGCCCCCTCCCCAAATTGCAACAAAGTGCAAATTCAGTCACGAGAAAAATAAGGTCCTGCACTTAGACAAGAAAAACCAAATAGATGGATATGGAATAGGTGGTACCTGGTTGAATACTAGCAATTGTAAGACCAGCCTTTAAGTGTGCTGCAGCTGCCAAAAAAGCTAATGAGGCCTAGGTTGTATCAACAGAGGGATAATCAGGTGAAGTGATGGTACTGCTTTATATTCTACTGGTGAGACCACACTTGGAATGTCTGAGGTCCTAGAAAGAATGCTCAGAAGAGCAACCAAGATGATAATGGCTCTGAAGGCTAAATCATACAATGAAGAATTGAGTTAACCAGGTATGCCTTGTCTAATGAAATGATGGACTGCTGAATTCCCCGAGAGCAAACACAGATAAACTCAGTAACTCAAACTTTCATGGCTTTAATCTACAAATAAACCTCTTTGTAGATAACAGATGGCTTGCAGCCAATTAGTCCAATTAGAAAAACCTTGGCAGAAGTCTTCAAATAAATCAGAGTCTGTAATCACAACACTGAGCCCTTCTAACGTTTTTGAAACCAGGCTTATATTCCCTAGTGGGAGGAGCCATTACATTGCATCCTTACTCCTGAGTCGTCTGTGCAGCTTCAGCTGTTCTCTTCTACGAACCATCCTGCGCTCACGCTCACTTAGCACAGGCTCTGCTGGAACCTCCTCATCACTGCTGCCAGCCCCCACCATCCCTGAATGCAGCAGTCCACTCCTTGATGGTCCCTTGTCTGAGTCCTCGTTCTCCTCCTCCACTGTCTGCACCTGCTGCTGGATAACCACAACAAGGGCAAAGGTGGTATTCAGCAGGTTCTGACCAGTTCTGGAGAACCGATAGAGGAAATTTTGAGTAGTTCAGAGAACCGGCAAATACCGCCTCTGACTGGCCCCACCCCCATCTATTCCCTTCCTCCGGAGTCCTAGCTGATTGGCTGGGTCTTCTGTTGTTGCCCCTCACAGGATAATGGAGCTCAAAAGCAGGTTAGTGGGGTGGGGAGGGAATGGGGATTTTGCAGTAACCTTCCCCTGTCACACCCACCAAGCCACAGGCCCACCAAGCCACACCCACAGGACTGGTAGTAAAAATGTTTGAATCCTACCACTGATGGATGGGGGATGATATGATAGGTGTCTTCCAGTACTTGAGGAGTTTTCAGAGAGAAGAGGGAGTCAACTTTATTCTTCAAAGCACCTGAGGGCAGGATGCTTCATCATAGTAGGTTTTTAAGAAGAGATTGGACAAATGCTTGTATGAAATAGTATAAGGTCTTCTGCCCTGAATAACAGGATAGACTAACAGATATATATATATATATACTGTTCAACTGTTGGGGCACCCACAACTTCTGAAGGTAAGCTATTCCACTGTTGATTGTTTTCACCATTAGGAAATGTCTCCTTAGTTCTAGGTCGTTTCTCTCCTTGATTAGTTTCCATCCATTAGTTCTTGAGTTGCCTCCTGGTACTTTGGAAAATACCGTATTTCCCCATGTATAAGCCACCCCTTTTTTCCAAAATTTTCAAGCCCAAAAAGTAGGGGGGTGGCATATACAAAGCAGGTACACTTTTTATACGTGAAAAATGCATAAAATAATAAAGTAGGAATAAACTGGTTTTCCAGCAGTATGCTATACTTTTTTGTAAAAATTGTAAGTGACGATACAATTATGAGTGCGAGTACGCGATAGAAATGTATACGCTAGGCATCAGCCTGAATGCTTCGTTCCTACTCTCGTTCCGATGCGTAGATTGCTAGCGTCGCCCGCACCGCTTTCGGCGTCATGACCGAAGTTGTAGATCTAGACGTCGAATTTTGTTTCTTTGTAAATTTTCTTTCTTCATAACTTGTTTCTCTAATAAAATATTTTTTTCAAAACTTCACAGTCCAAAAATTGGGGGGGTGGCTTATACAAAGGGGGTGCTTATACATGGGGAAGTAGTTTGCCCCACTCATCTTTGTGGCAGCCCTTTAAATATTGGAAAAGGGGGTTGAACTAGAAGACCTCCAAAGTCCCTTACAGCCTTATTATTTTATGATCTAAGATCACTCTGATAATTTCATTCTCTAAGCAGGACTAGAATTTGCAAGCACCTGGTTTCTAAACTGGTGATTTCCAGATTTACAATACTTATCTTGATATGTTTTTAATATCTTTGTAATTATAGAAAGAACTACATGCTATCTGTAAAACATTTTGTTCCCATTTCCCTTTAAATTATAGGTAAATTTTACTGAGGTTTTTTTTAACATGAGTCCTCCCATAGCTGTTTCTTTGCAATTTTGCATCCACTTTATCATATAGTATTTATTCTATCTCTGTGTCATGTTTTAATAGCAATTTATATCTATATCCTAAGAAATGATTTTGGTTCTTTATAATTGTTTCAAATCCTGTCATTTGTCTGTTTTTTTTTTTTTAATTCATTTTTGTTGCCTTAAAATAGCAACAGAAAATGAAAAAGAATGAAAGGAACAAAATACAAGGATGCATACATTATCAGGAAAAACAAAACAAAAAATTACATAACAAGTGCTTAAAAATAAATACAACAGAAAAAGTAGAAGTAAAATGTAACATATGTCATTACAATGGTAAACAGCTATGGTTCTATATATAATTATCTAATGCATTGTGCAAGTATATAAATATACAATTATTTCTAATAGACCTGTATAACTATCGTGCTTTTTTTAACCTAGAGTATTTATATAAATGAGTACCTTATTTCATTATACTTATCCATGTGAATTATATATCTGTAAGCAATCTGCTCATAAGATTCCTGTCACTTGTCTTAAAAAAATACTTCACAGGTTTGTTGTAAGGATCAGTTTCTGAATTTTTTCTGCCTGATCCTTTGGATTCCCGGAAATATTTTTCTGAAAATGGATGGGTAAAATTCCGTTCTCCCTTTTTTTGTTCAAAATGACATGTCAGCTTAACAGGAATATAAATGATAGTTCTATATTCATAAGATGTCTAACACGACCCTGACTTAGCAGCATGATTTGTTTATCCGCTACCAGATACATCTGGAGTTTTTGAAATACATCATCAACCTTTCAAGGTCTTTAGATGGATAATATTTATCTAGACGTTATGTAATGGTATTGAGTAAATTAAGGCCTCCCCCAAGTCAATCAAATATACTTTTCTACATCATAGTTTCTAAAAGTCCCTCATTACCAAATCCATCTGAAAACAGCAAGAGATAATTAGTTCTCTCTCTTTTAAGCATCTTTCTAATCTATTTAATTAATATGTTATGTCTCATCCCAAACAGGTAACTAGCGGTTCAGGTACAACATTTCTGTTTTCCAAGGGCTGAATTACATAACCAAAAAGTAACATCATCTTCCATGCATGAGAAAAGCCCTGGTTTAGCCATACACATACAAACACGCACAGAGTGAGTGAGAGAGAGAGAGAGACAGAGAGACATTCAGACAGGCAAAACTACACACAAATGCAAAAAACGCAAACTTATGGTACATTAGATTGAAGCCTGGGTTGATGCGAGTAAAACATCAAACCCCCAAATTCTGCCTGTGCAAAAAGCCTCAGGATTGATGTTCTCAATAAAAAGCCTTTGAATTATCAAAAATTAGAAATAAAATAATATGGAGCATTCTTCTGCAGTTTGGTCCCTAATCGTTTGGAATAGTTGGACATTTGATAGCATATTGGGACTTTCCTTTCCTCTCGCCTCCCCTTCTTTTTCCCTTTTCCTTTCTCTTTCGCTTTCCTTTCCCTCCTCTTGCCTTTCCATTTCCATTTTATTTCCCTTTCCCCTTCCATTTCCATTTCTCTTTCCCTTTCCCCTTCTCTTCTATTACCTTTCCATTTCCATTCCACTTCCTTCCCTTCAATTTCCATTTCCTCTTCTCTTCTCTTCTTTTCCCTTTCCCTTCCTCTTCCCTTCTTTTCCTTTTCCTTTTCCATTTCTCTTCCTTTCCCTTCCCTTCCCCTTCTCTATCCCTCCCTTTCCGTTTCCATTTCCATTTCAAGGCAAGGGGTTCAGAAGTAACCCACGCTAGCTTCTCAAGCTATAAAGGAAATGGGGAACATGTCACTTTGGTAATTGCAAGATTTTGTCATTGTAGCTTTACAATAAAGTAGAATTAGCTTCACTATAGAAGAGAGACTAGCTGAGCCAGGGGGAGAAGTCAAAGAGGGAATTAGTCTAGAATCCTTACACAGGCACAAACGGGTGAAGTCTGTCAACTCCCTTGAATGCCATTTCACCCAAGTGCCAACCATTGGTCTGATAAGATTCCTGAGTATAGTCTTGAGCTGAGTTTCTTTCTATTTTTAAAATAATTTTTATTAAATATAAATAATAAAAACAGTTGATGTGGTGTCTCTTCTTTGATATACATTTCTGTCCAATCTCTTTACAATTAGAAAGAAAAAAGAAGTTAATACATTTATATACATATATACATTTTTATGTATCATTTTCCCAGAATGGAAATTGTATTATCAAGCAGCTAACTTGACTTGGATCAAGGAATGGATAAACTTAGACAACAAAAGACTCCTATACCTAGAAGGCTACGATCTACAACAGGGATGGCACACATACTTACGGCCCGGCAAAAATATGACTCACCATTATTTTCTAAGACAGAAAATTTGACAGGCCTTAATCTTGACCTGGAACAAAATAAAAGTGTTTTTTTTAATTGATTAGCCCTTAGGCCATATCAAAACGCAGAGTTCCAGAAACAAATTATTACTAAAATTTGATAAAAGCAATTTAAAATGAAAGTGGATAAAATATAATTTAAAATGAAATTGGAATAGAATACAATCATTTAAGATTTAGATAAAAATATGATAAAATTATATTTTGATGTCACCCCTGCAATCTTTCCAATCAGTCCCACATAAGCAGATCAGTACTGGGATTCAAAAATCTTTACTACTGGTTCTGTGGGCATGGTGAGGCTTGGTAGGCATGGCTTGGTGGGCATGGCAGGAGAAGGATATACTGCAAAATCCCCATTCCCTCCCCACTAACCTGCTTTCCAGCTCCATTCTCCTATGCAGGGCAACAAAAGAAAACCCAGCTGATCAGCTGAGATTCGGGAGGCAGAGGATAGATGGGGGTGGGGCCAGTCTGGTATTTGCCTGTTCTCCGAAATACTCAAAATTTCTGCTACCAGTTCTCCAGAACTGGTCAGAACCTGCTGAATACCTCCTCTGATGCAGATCTCAATTGAACCATTTTGCTTAAGTATTGTGCTGTGTTCAATGTTATTTTCAGATTCTGGCTGCACATCAGGTAAGTTGTTTTGCTATGGGGACCCATTCCCAATGGGTCGTTCGTTTGGTATATAGACCGAGGTAACTGTCTCTCACCCTCTTATACAGGCAACAATCCAATAGGATGTGGGTGTAGGTGTGAGCAATAAAACAGCTAATCAAACTCTTCAAATGTGGGTCAGGCTGTTTGTGCATGACATCATCTGGTTGTGATTCCTATCTGGTTTACCCCATAAGAGTCACAACTGTCATGGAGGGAAAAAAAATCTATCTTTCTCGTCATCAAGAGTCGGCAATGTACTGTTGGTACTTAAGCAATCAATTAAAAACTGACAGCCCTTTACATTATAGCATTTTATATTATCAATAATTATGTAAAGCTCATAAATTGCACCCAGTGGTACTTCTCTGGCTTCTGCAGGATTTCTGGCAAGTCAGCCCCCATTTAGAAAGTTTGCCTGAAAAACCTTCTCCATTAAAAATAAATCTAAAAGTGCAAACAAAGAAAAATTCATAAATATACAGTCATTTTCCTGCGCACTGATTTCTTGAAAGCTCATTATAGCTGATTTTAACTAAAAACTAAACAAAAAAAGCTTCCTGTTTCAGTTCAATCTATAATGAGCAGATTCCCAGTCATTTGGTTGCAGGGAGAAATATTAGCTTTTGCATAACTCTGGCCAAGCGGCCTTTTCGTAAATTAAAATAGTGAAAATGCGTATCGCACATTGTTGTCATTCCACTGAGGTATTGTTTTTTCTTGAACCTAATTTCCATTTGTTCAATTATTATTGGGGTTTTTTTTTCAGTGTGTGCATGTGGAAGAGATAAAGATACAGTGATATCTATCTAGTGATTGGGATGTTGAACTAGCTCCAAGTTTGAAAGATAGTCATGAGTTAGACATTACAATTTGAGATCATCTAATCCAGCCCCTTGTTCAGTGCACTAAAGCAACTCTGGAGATTTACTGGCTGATTTTGAATGAGTGATTCTGTGAACTGCCCTGAGTTCCTGCAGACCATGAATCAAATCATTAAATAAGAAGGTTCTCTATTTGGGGAGGTTCAAATCAGGAACAAGTTTATTTCAATGTTCAGTTCAATTCAGAAAATTAATCCAGTTCTATTCTCTCAGTCAAGTTGGACTGAATCGCAGTATGAGTTGAGCAATCAAAAGATTAAATATTTTTAGAAGATTGCTGTGTATATATTTCTTGAAAATGAGCAGTTAATAGTAGAGGGAGGGAGGAGGGGAGGAGGGAAGGAGGGTAGAGGAAAGAAGGAGGGAAGGAGGGAAGGAAGGGAAGGAGAGGAAGGAAGAGGAGAAGGGAGGAAGGGAGAGGAAGGAAGGGAAGAGGGAGGGAAGGAGGGAAGGAAGGAGGGAGGGAGGAGAAGGAGAAGAAGGAGAGAGGAAAGAAGGAAGGAGAGAGAGAGGGAGGGAGGAAAGGAGGGAAGGAAAAAGGAAAAAAGGAGGGAAAGGGAAGGAAGGAAGGAAGGAAGGAAGGAAGGAAGGAAGGAAGGAAGGAAGGAAGGAAGGAAGGAAGGAAGGAAGGAAGGGAGATTTGTCCCAACTAAGTAATTCAGTTTGCACATATCACATTGTCACTGCAATATGTAAAACATTTTTATGGATTAGGCAAGAAACCAAAACTGAATAAATATATGTTTGGCATAATATATGATCCTAGCCAATATCTCCATTCACAGAATCAGCATAACTGCCTTCTGAAATCTTCCTCGAATATAGAATACAGAATTACAGTGTTGGAAAGGACCGTGGAGGTCTTCTAATCAAGCTCCTACTGGGGTAGGGGACCTTGTACCATTTCAAATGGCTGTCCAATTTTTATTCACCTTCAATTTATTAACATTAAAAATAACATCCATGCGCAATTCTATCCTTGAGGAATATGCCATAGCATCTAAACCAATGTTTTTTTTTCAAACCGGGCAACTTTAAGAAGTCTAGATTTCAACTCCCAGAACTCCACACCCAGCACACTGCTGAGAAATTCTGAGTGTTGAAGTCTACATCTCTTGAAGTTGTCAAGTCTGGAAGATACTGATGTAAACCACAATCTTGGCTTTATCTATCAGGCCTACATTGCAATTTAAATGATCAGCTCAAGGTCAACCAGTGACCTTCAGTAGAATGGGAGATATCTTTGAAATATTTGGATTTTTCCTAACACTAGAACCACACACCCCACTTCAGAGGTTAACAGTTCTCAAGGCAGTTCCATCCTCCATTGTTCCTAAAATAAAAACTTTATCTTTAACACTATTTAACAGTAAGTTGCAATATTCGAGGGGCTGCCACAAAGAGGAAGAAGTCAAATTATTTTCCAAGACACATGAAGGCCAAACAAGGAATAATGGATGGAAGCTGATCAAGGAGAGATTCAACCTGGAAATAAGAAGAAATTTTCTGACAAGGAGAACAATCAATCAATGGAACATAAGTTGCCTTTGGAAGTTGTGAGAGCTTCATCACTGGAGGCTTTCAAGAAGAGACTGGACTGCCATCTGTCAGAAATGGTGTAGGGTCTCCAGCTTCGGTGGGGGATTGGACTAGATGACCTACAAGGTCCCTTCCAACTCTGTTAATCTGTATCTGACACAGAACACTGGGAATCTCTACAAAGACCAGCAAATTCACTGAAGGTCCATTCTTATGGCCAACAAAGGCCAAAGTGAGTCCATATTACATCCTCAGAAGCAAGATAGCATTTCCTCCCCCCCACACATTTGCAGCCAGAGAAAATATGAATAAAGAAAAATGAGAGAGATGCGGGAAGAGAGATTGCGTTGAAAAGCGTTGACAGGAGAGTGAAAATTAATCTTTGCAAGTTCATGATAACCTGTGAAATAACAAGCTTGAAATAGCTGTCATGGCAGAGCAGCTCACAAAGAATAGGCCAGTAGACTCAAAAGCTGCAAACTACTTACACAGTATGGACGAGGAAAGTGGGCTATCCTGATGGTACCAGATGCTCATTGATAGGCTGGCAAACATTTGTCTATGGCAATTACAGACATGTAATCATGCTCTCCGTCAGATATCAGCTGGACAAGGAGCCTTCTAGGCAAGAGCTGCAAGCATGCAAATGTGTACACAAACAGACACATTGAGAAGAAAGGAGCATGGGAAAAACAAAGCCATCTTGTACTACAGTTACATTGAGCCTCTTTGGTGTATATTCCTGTAGAAGTTGCATAGCTGCTGTTTGCATCATTTATCCCATTGGCTGGGTTCCAATATCAACCCCCAAGAAGCTAATAGCAATAGCACTTAGATTTATATACTGCTTCACAGTGCTTTACAGCCCTCTCTAAGTGGTTTTACACAGTCAGTCTATTGACTCCAACAATCTGGGTCCTCATTTTACCCACCTCAGAAGGATGGAAGGGTGAGTCAACCTTGAGCCTGGTGGGGTTTGATCTGCTGAACTTCAGGCAGCTGGCAGTCACCTGAAGTAGCTTGCAGTACTGCATTCTAACCACTGAGCCGCCACAGCTCTTTGATGATATTGCTTGGGTCCTTGGTGTTCTCTTGATTGTTTTCTTGCAGACGGTTCACTATCTGACTAGGTAACGTTATCATTGCTGAAGGGTTTGCTCTCCGTTTATGTACGAGTGACTTTTCCTGTCGGTGTTGGTGAGGGTGTTCTTGATGGTTCCTTGATTGGGCCATTGTTTGCTGCTTGATTGTTTGTCTGAGTTGGTGGTTCCTTGATTGGGATATTTTTAATTGCTTGATTGTTGTTCTGGTATTAATCTTGATGTTAAACTCTACTTGTTTGGGTGTTGATTGCTGGTCAGGAAGTGTTATGGTCTTTTAGCTTTTGGGTGGTCCCTTTTCAGGAGTGGGCTGCTGGGGGTTCTCAGGGGTTTGAAAGAACCCCTAGCTAAGATTCTGCACAGTTCAGAGACCCCCCCCCATCCCAATCCTGGCTGGTCCCGCCTACCCCACCCTGCCCCTCCTACGAGTCCCCATGTGGCCCGTTTTGGATGCAGGTAAGTGCAGGACACATGTGGAGGCTCGGGGAGGGTGAAAAATGGGCCTCCTGGGAGTTTGGGAAGACCAGAAATGAGCCCATTTCTGGCTTCCAGAGAGCCTCTGGAGCACGGGGAGGCCATTTTCACACTCTCAGAGGCTCAAGGAAAGCCTCTGGAGCCCTGGGAGGGCAAAAACATCCCCCCTGCTGTGGTGCAAGAGGCCAACTAGGCCATGCCCACCATGGCCATGGCCACCATGGCCACGCCCACCCAGCAACCAGATAGAGAACCCCTTGCTAAAATTTTTGAAGCCCACCCCTGTCTCTTTTGAATAGTATGTAGATGTTGTTTATCTCTATGTGCCTGTTGATGGTTGATTTGTCTGAGTGCCAGGCATACAGGAATTCTCTAGTGATTTTGGACTTTTGATAGGAGGGGTCCTTGGTGCTCTCTGAGCTTGGTTGTTTTCTTGCAGACATTTCATTCCCCAAACAAGGTAACATCATCAGTACTGCAGGAAAAGGACCCCTCATTTCAAACCTGAGCTACAAATATTCTTTTATATTGGGACTTTTGATATTTCTACAGAAGGAGGAGAGACAAGGTCTCTTTTACACAGTTTTCCTTTTCTCACTCTAAGACCAGGAATGTAAATACATCTAAAAATCTAGCCTAGAGTCGAAAGCAAATCTTCAGCATGACCAAGCTCACCAGTTCCCCATTTAGTAGACTTTTTGAAGAATCCAGCAGAGATGAATCAGAAATAGTCAGCGTGAGCTTCCCCAGAGGAGGTCAAATCAGCAAGATGGTGGGTGCAGCTCTGCAATGTAAGCCCAGCCCCTTTTGATGGTATGTGCAACATTACTGTATCTTACAAACGAGTTGCGGCTTCAGTCACAAAGCCATACATACCAGCCGCTTTGAAGAATTTGAACCCTTTGTTGTTGCTATTGTTTCAGTTCCAAATAAGAGAATAGACAGAATTGAACTTGCATCAGATACTGTGACCTAGAATAAAATAACTTGGGTCACTTCTGCCAATTAAATCCAACTCGTATAGTGATTAGGTACCATAGTAGAAGCTAAAGGGCAGGAATTCTAGTCCACCACTAGTCAGGAAATCTGGCCGAATGATTTGAGATCAATCATTGTAACCTATGTCGAACTCATCTCTTAGGATTGTGGCTATAAGAAAAACAGAGGTGGAAGCTCTTAGGATTGTGGCTATAAGAAAAACAGAGGTGGAAGCACCACATTTACGACCTTGAGTTGTACAAATTTAAGAGAGGGTAAAATAAAGATAACAATAATGGATCTCATAATGAGACCGACCTTCTTCACAGCTTGCCTAGGATGTCTCCATAGACCTAACTACATAAAATCAATTAGATATTATAATGGTAAGTGAGAAAGACCTTGGGAGAATGATGCTTCAAAGGGAAGGGTCAGATAAGAGACAGCATTGCCTGCAGTGAGACAGTGGTTGAAGTAAAAGGCTAAGAAGAAACCCTTCCTAGTTTCTCAGGTGTCCTGTTCTGACCTAGGCTTCCCAAGATCATGTAGCAGACTCCTCATCCCAATAAAACCTCTTTTATTTAGGTTAAAGGGAATTCCTCTCCAGCCAAGTCCTGGCAAACAGTCTTTCATGAGATTTCACAACTACAGACTTTTATCAGGCTTGGAGAGTTGCCAGGCCAATATATTCGGAATGCCAAATTACTTGGTAAGAAGTCAGGAACAGATCTTCGCTCTAATGAATTGAACTAATTGTCTCCTGCAAACACCACTCCTCTTTATTCCCTAAGGTAGGGGCCATTCACCATCCACCTGAGCCTTTTCTCCTGAGTCAACTCTTGTTCCTTAACTGTTCCCTTCTCCTGGCAGCTCTGTGCATGCGCACACTGGGAACAGGCTCCAGCTGTTCTTCTGCCCCACTGATCTCTGACTCCGAAGGCAACTGATAACTGTCAGATGGCCCTGGCCCCTTCTCTGCCTCCAATGCAGAGCCTTCCCCAGACTCCAGGACTGGCCCATGTTCCTCCCCAACCTCCTCACTGTTCAAGTCTGCCACCAGCTCTGCTGGCCGCTGGTGGGCCACAACAATGTCCTAGGAGACAAGGTTGGTGTCCACCTTGCCATGCAAACCAACACAGGAATTATAACCAACTCAGCTAATTTTAATTTATTGTAAGGCTGCATTGACAGAATCTTGCAAGTCTGCAAACACAACTCTCTTTCCCCCTCTTCCATATCCTTTTGAGCCTGAGAAACTCGGGAAGGTCTCTTCTGAATCTCATTCTCCACCACTTTCCAGCTGCAGGCTATGCTGCCTCTTATCTGACTTTGGCAGCCTCCCTTCACTCATTCTCCCACATACCATTACAGATTAGAACCTCAATTTATCAGTGCTTGGAGATAACCGCAGAGCAATTCCTGGGATTTCATAGCAGCTATGGGTTTTACTTAAAGACGTCTTCTTGGTCAGACTTTGATGACATGTTCATGGCCCTCATCTAAACTTTTTAACTCCCTATGTAGACCCCTAATTGATGGATAATTAATGCATTACAGTTTTCTGATAACTGATTGTAAAGCTGCTCTGGCAACAGAGTTTGAATTTAATTGCTTCCAGGTGTAACTTTTTGATCTACAATATTTTTAGCTTAAGGCATATTAAAAGTAACAGTTGCTCTACATGAACGTTCATTCTGGGTGACATCGTGGTTACGTAGGTTCTCTCCTCTTATTCTTCCTTTTTTTTCAGTGTGCTTTTCTCTGTTCCTAATCTATCCTGTAACCCTGATGCTTCCTGGTTGTCTCCTAACGGTCAATTTAGTATTTGGCTAAGAAGAAGATCGCTAAATGGGGATGGAGAAATGGAAACATATTGCAATGGAAATTTTACGTTGCCAAAGGGACAGTCAGATAATAGGTAGCTGGATAGCAGTGGAGCAAGAGGTGTAGAATAAACTCTCCCCAGTTTCCCAAGCTAAATGGGAAATTTAACTTAAGAAAAAATGCTATAGTGTTTTTACTACTTTACTCACATGAATCAAAATATTATAATTCCATATATACACATAAACACATACACATACACACACACACCTGTACATACATATGTATGTATGTATGTATGTATGTATGTATGTATGTATGTAAATGTCTGCAGACATTCTCATTCATCCAGGTCATGGTTCTCCCAAAGGTGCTTTTTTCAAAAGGTAATTGGACTTTGTTCTTCCTTGAAGATGTTTTGCTTCACATCCGAGAAGCTTCTTCAGTTCTCACTGAATTGTGGTGTAGGAAAGGAATATAAATCTATTTGCACTATTCAGGTGACCCTGAGGGCACAGATAAACCTTCAAGTGGCCTCAGTGACTCTCAGAGAGAGTGCTAACGATCAGATGACTGCTGGGAATATAAATCCTTCTAGCCTCCTCCATTCATTCAGAACTGAAGAAACTCCTTGGATGGGAAGCGAAATGTCTTCAAGGAAAAACAAAGTGCAGTTGCCTTTGGGGGAAAAAAAACGCCTTTGGGATATATTTGTAAATATTAGCATTTGCAAATACATTTGGGCATGTGTTTGCTGTGCTGCAATATTATTCTTCCTCTAAGTCATTAGCCACAATTTGGGAAAACTGCCACATAAATAAAGTGACAATGAAGAATTGGTTCAGGGTGGAAATTTAAGTGTTTGTCGCTCTCTTTCCCTCTGATATCAATTATCCAGCTTCATTCTCTTTCACTATCTTCTCACCGTGCTGTGAGTTATAGATGAGATGACCTTATCGGCATACAGTGCTATCTTGTATTTAGATAGAGAAATCAGAGTTTCAGAACAAGACAAATGGATTACAGGGCATTTGTGGGTAGCAAACAACCCTTGGGGCCTTGTTAGTGCTGCAGTGGATTTGCCTTCCTCTCTTTTACATCATAATGGTACTAAGTTGCAGGAAGGAGCACATCCACACTTCCTAATTGACCATACCAACTGTAAGTTGTTTATTTTTATTTATTTATTTATTTATTTTTATTTGTCAATTGCTTACAAGTTAACAGGTATAATTAAAAACATAGATATGAATACATGGATAAATATAGGGAAAATAAAAAATATATATAAAAGAAACAATAGGACAGGGACGGTAGGCACGATTGGTGCGCTTATGCACGCCCCCTACAGACGTCTTAGGAAAGGGGTGAGGTCAATAGTAGACAGTCTAAGGTGAAAGTTTTTGGGGTTTGAGGAAGAAACCACAGAGTCAGGTAGAGTATTCCAGACATTGACCACTCTGTTGCTGAAGTCATATTTCCTGCAATCAAGTTTGGTGCGGTTAACCTTGAGTTTGTATCTATTGTCTGCTCTTGTGTTGTTATGGTTGAAGCTGAAGTATTCATTGTTTGAAGAACTCTGTTTTTTAAAAAAAAACAAAGAATAATGGCAGGTGATGGTGGAACACATCATAGCAATGACTAGATAGATTTTTTTATCCCCTTAGCCCGTTTCATAACTGGCTGTCTGAAAATAGACACCTCAACATCTTGTCACAATTGTCCTCATAAGATGCACCAGTAACAACATCTTCTTGGCTGTATATCAGTGTGTTGGTAAATGACCATCAATCTCCTTCTATGGTGAATCTGGATTCACAGGAGAAAGGGCCTACATCAGAGGTGGTATTCAGCAGGTTCTGACCAGTTCTGGAGAACCAGTAGCAGAAATTTTGAGTACTTTGGAGAACCGGCAAATACCACCTCTGACTGGAGATTTTACAGTATCCTTTCCCTGCCACACCCACCAAGCCACGCTCACAGAACCGGTAGTACAAAAATGTGAATCCCACCACTGGCCTGCATTCCAGCGAACCAAGAAACAGTGGGGTTTAGATCATTTGGCTGGGAGAAAGTGAGTCAGGATAAATCCTTTCTAAAAGTTCTCAGAGCATATGTAGGAGAACAAATGAATAGAATAGAATAACAGAGTTGGAAGGGACCTTGAAGGTCTTCTAGTCCAACCCCCTTCTCATGCAGGAGACCCTATACCATTTCAGACAAATGGTTATCCAATCTCTTCTTAAAAACTTCCAATGTTGGAGCATTTACAACTTATGGAGGCAAGTTGTTCCACTGGTTAATTGTTCTAACTGTCAGGAAATTCCTCCTTAGTTCTAGCTTGCTTCTCTCCTTGCTTAGTTTCCACCCAGGGGTGGGATTCAAAAATTTTAACAACCGGTTCTGTGGGCATGGCTTAGATGGTGGGCATGGCTTGGTGGTCTTGTGACTGGGTGGGCATGGCCTTGGTGGTCATGTTATTGGCTGGGTGTGGCCAACTCAATATCACTCACATCGAGGCACGCATCTCCTCGCCTGGCCTCTCATGACTGTGGGGATGCTGCAACAATCATAAGTGTGCAAAATGGTCATAAGTCACTTTTTTCGGTGCCATTGTCACTTTAAATGGTCACTCCACACAAGCAAAGTACCAGCAAAGGAAGGGGAAAAAAACTCCAGAAATGTTCCTGAGACAGGAAGTCTAGTCCTGCCGAGAATGTAATAAGGGTTAATGGAGAGGCAGTTTCTGTAAGCAATACCAGAATGTTTCCTTCCTGCCTTCCTTACAGGATTAGGCCAGTAATTTCTTCTAACAACCGGTTCTCTGAACTGCTTAGAATGTTAACAACCGGTTCTAGCGAATAAGTGCGAACTGGTACAATCCCACCCCTGGTTTCCACCCATTGCTTCTTGTCCTGCCCTCAGGTGCTTTTAAGAATAGATTGACCCATTCTCCTTTGCGGCAGCCCCTGAGATATTGGAACACCTGTATCATGTCAACCCTAGTCCTTCTTTTTGTCAAACTAGACATACCCAATTTCAGCAACTGGGAGAAGCTGAGGTTGGAGTCAAAAGGAGTTCAGCCTAGAATCCTTATGTAGCCATAGGCTACATACTCCAGCCTCCCTTGAAATTCCACTGACCCTTATCTAATTCCAAGCAGATGCTAACCATTGGTTAAGAAGATTTTTGAGTATAGGCATAATTAACAATAAATCGCTTTTTATTGGACCTTCACATGTAGACCTGATCTTTTGTGCCTGATAGTACATCTTAAATGATGATGTAGTTGCTTTAGTTTGGCAAGATTCTATCAGTGAGGAGAAATAAAGGAAACTGCTTGGAAGTTATTTTATGTGTCTTCCTTGGTTTTCTGGAATGCAGCTATTCTCTCCTGTATCTTTTCCTGCCTTCAGGTGCTTTGGAAAACAGGTTGACCCTCCTCTTCTTTGTGGCAGCCCCTCAAATATTAGAAAACTTCTATCATGTTACCCATTTTCCCTTTTTCCGTAAAACTTAGACATACCCAGTTCCTGCAACTGTTCTTGAAATCTTTTAGCCTCAGTTTTAGTTTAGAAATGATTCCTCTGCCTTGTTTAGATCCGTCAAGGACGTTCACATAAATAACTGAATAAAATTATTTTCCTCCTGCTCCTTGAGTCGAAAAAGTAGTGGATGGAGACATTGGGAAGACTGAAGATAAACATCTATTGTGATTATTTCAGAAAGTGAAGGATTGGTCTCTTCTTTGCTGACAGTTTTTAAGTAGGATATTAAGGATGGAGAAGTAGTTTATATTAGTTGCAGGTAACTTTGAAGTATTTTCCACTTCAGTGATTCTACAATATTGTGTCTACTAAAAAGAAGACCCACTTAATTCGATAAATGTATTTTCCGGAAAACTGCAAATTTTCTGTCCTCTATAATAAAAGCGATCTATACTTAAGAATAACCCTTAGCCAGCACTCCAAAAGTTTTGCTTATTGTGTTGGGGAAATCTAGATCTTGGGAGTCCATCAAAAGTAGACACCAGAGAGATATACAGAAGAGATTTCAATCCATCAATTAATCTGGTGGCAGCCTCACAAAAAGCAGCTCTGTCTATGGGCCACATTCATTACTTCTCTGAAGTCATTAGGAGCGGAGAGCTGAGTGTGCATGAATTCGTATAGGGAATTAATGGGGCACGTCTGGAAACGATAATAGCTTAGCTGTGGAGGACAGAGATGGGGAGGGGATGAGGAGAGGGGAAAATGCTGGAGGGGGGAGATTAGAACAGAAAATGCTGCAACATATATTTTGAGCAGCAAAGAAGTCAAGGCTACACTTCTTACTAGCTAATATTGAACAGAAGAACAGAGTTGGGATGGACCTTGGACAGTGGTAGTATTCAGCAGGTTCTGACCAGTTCTGGAGAACCGGTAGTGGAAAATTTGAGTAGTTTGGAGAACTGGCAAATCCCACCTCTGACTGGCCCCACCCTCATCTATTCTCTGCCACCTGAGTCCCAGCTGATCGTCTGGGTCTTCTTTTGTTGCCCTGCACAAGAGAACAGAGCTGGAAAGCAGGTTAGTGAGGTAAGGAGGGAATGGGGATTGTGCAGTATCCTTCCCCAAGAGTGGGGTTGGAATGGAGATTTTACAGTATCCTTCCCCTGCCACACCCACCAAGCCATGCCTGCAGAACCTGTAGTAAAAAAAAATTGAATCCCACCACTGACCTTAGGGGTCTTCTAGTCCAACCGCCTGCTCAGGCAGGAAGCCCTATATCCTTTCAGACACATGGTTGTCCAATCTCTTCTCAAAAACTTCCAGTGTTGGAGCATTTACAACTTCTGGAGGCAAGTTGTTCTACTGATTCATTGTTCTAACTATCAGGAAATGTCTCCTTAGTTCTAGGTTGCTTCTCTCCTTGATGAATTTCCATCCATTGCTTCTTGTCTTGCCTTCTGGCATTTTGGAGAATAGCTTGACTCCCTCTTCTTTGTGGCAGCACCACTATCATGTGATCCCTATCATGTCCTTCTTCTCACTAGAAATAGCAATAGCACATAGACTTATATATCACTTCATAGCGCTTTACAGCCCTCTCTAAATTGTTTACAGAGTCATCCTATTGCCCCCAACAATCCGGGTCCTCATGTTACCTACTTCAGAAAGATGGAAGGCTAAGTCAACCTTAGTCAACTAGATTAGAAATACCCAATTCCTGCAACAGTTATTTATGTTCTAGCCTCCAGTCCCCTAGAGCAGTGGTCGCCAACCTTTTGGACCTCAGGGACCACCAAACTCATACTTTTAAATTCCATGGACCACTAAGATGAATTTTGATGGTGGCTTGCTGACATTGGTGGGAAAGTCAGCCCCATATTCCAGAACTGCAGTAATCACAGGACTGGCCCTTTGGTCATCCCAGAGCAGCTGTTCCTCCACCTGAGTGCGCCAGCCAGCTATGGACTGGAGGAGCTGCCAAAGGGCCAGTCCTGTGACTACTGCAGCTCTGGAATATGGGACTGACTTTCCCACCAATGTCAGCAAGCCACCCCGGGGCGGATTTCCCTCCCTCACTGTTGGTCTTACCTTCCAGTTCCAGCTCGCATGGCTCTACTCAAGGTAAGGTTTGCACTCGGCCGAAGGGTGGGGGGCAGAGGGTGGGCAGGCCATGTGGGTGGCGCAGCGTTGTGTTCCCACGCAGCCTGGATTAATTGCTTTGGGGAAAGTGATTTGGGGGGAACATTTCTCTGTGGACCACCAAAATTTTATTGCAGCCCACCAGTAGTCTGAGGCCCACTAGTTGGCGACCACTGCCCTAGAGCTACTCTAGAAAGTAATTTCTAAAGCTAATTTCTAGAAATTGTTCTAGAAAATAATATCTAGAGTTACTTCCATTCTCCAAGAACCTTGATGAAGGAGCATAACAATCACTGCCACAACTCCAGATGGTGCTGAGAAGCTGGTGGGGATTTTCCCAGCATTGTCAATGTCTTGTATTTCCATTACTTTTCTAAACAACAGAATATAACAGAATAACAGAGTTGGAAGGGACCTTTGGAGGTCTACTCCAATCCTCTGCTCAAGCAGGAGACCCTGTATCATTTCTGACAAATAGCAGTCCAATCTCTTCTTGAAAACATCCAGTTTTCCAGAGCATTGAAAGGCAAGTTGTTCCATGGTTAATTGTTCTAGAGGTCAGGAAGTGTCTCCTTATTCCTAGGTTAGATTTCTCTTTGATTAGTTTCCATCCATTGCTTCTTGCTCTGCCTTTTCTTCTTTGCTTTTCTTCTCTGAACCCTTTTTACTTATCCCATATGGGGGCTAATATCCGGATGAAACAAAGCCTCTTCTGCTTTTATTTGGATCTTTGATTCAAGCCATTAGCTAAAGCAGCTGGCCAGGAGTGATTTCTAATCACAGGGGAAATGCCCCACAGGAACAGCTCAATGGCCCATCAAATGCTGTCACTGCCCTCCCTCCACCCTTTTATCTCAAAGAGGTTCTTGCCAAACATTGCAGGGAAAGTGATAAAATCACCGTAATGAATCTAATTGTCCGATATGGCACCCAAGGGAATTATTCTTCTATGGCATCCGGTGGACTCTCAGCTAGACAACTCAAAATGAGAATCGATTGCTCTAATAATAATCATCTCTTAATATTCATTAACATCTGGTGCTATCTTCAATCATCCCAGGCTTCTAGCCATGTCAATAGTGCTTGAGACTAAGCAACTCCATTGCAAGAGTGGAATTTCTCCCGCCCTGCCACCTATTATTAAATACCACCATTATTATTCTTTGGAATTTCAACACTACATACCCACCAGTCCTGTTTTTCTTTTGCATTTATTGCATGCTTTCTTAAATGGTTTTTTCTCTAACCTGAAATAAAAACCCCTAACAAGGTCAAATAAACAGCAGAATTTACTTATTTTATTTAACCAATTGCACAGACCTATATACCACTTCACAATGCTTTTACAGCCCATTCTAAGCAGTTAATAGAGTCAGCATATTGCGCTGACCAATCTGGCTCCTCATTTTACCCACCTCGGAAGAATGGAAGGCTGAGTCAACCTTGAGCCTGGTGAGATTCGAACTGCCAAATTACAGGCAACCGGCAGTCAGCAGAAGTACCCTGTAGTACTGCATTCTAACCAGTGCACCACCGTGGCTCTTAGTCTAAGAAAAACTAAATTAAGAAAATTTATATGGCTACCCAGCTCACTCTAAGCAGCTTACAAAGATAAAAACCCAATAGAAAAACTATAGAAAACTATAATTCCTCCTCCCCAATGACAACAATCAGTCAATCAAATAAGTCATTTGCTGGGTTCCATCCTATGCTGGGGCTCCCAGGAGCGTTGACAAAATCAGGTCTTCGGGGCTTTGCAAAAGAATGTCAAATGGCGGCTATTTATATCTCCACATGGATGATATTCCATAGGGATGGAGCCACCATGGAAACAGTCCTTATTTTTGGCCCTGCTAGATGTACCTCCGTAAGAGACGGGACCTGTAATATTCCTTGTCTCTCAGTTATATCTAACCTAGCTGTGGTGGGTTGGATAGATATGAGATAGATATGGGATATCTATCCTTCAAAAAAAAATCCTTTATAAGATGTTTTACAGGTGGCATCTTCCACCAGCCAGGGTTTCTAAAACATTTAAAAATATATCTCCAAATTGTTGAAAGCGTAAAGATGTATCAGACACATATTTTCATACGTAGTGGATTTTTATTTTATTTTTTTATCTTATTTGGTTTGTCAATTGCTTACAAGATAATAGGTATAAGTATAAACATAGTTATGAATACATAAAATGGATACATATAAGAGAAACAATAGGACAGGGACGGTAGGCACGTTGGTGCGCTTATGCACGCCCCCTACAGACCT
This sequence comes from Pseudonaja textilis, assembly GCF_900518735.1. The sequence goes on along the minus strand of NW_020769330.1, from coordinate 15,201,027 downwards.
CTTAGGAAAGGGGTGAGGTCAACAGTAGACAGTCTGAGGTTAAAGTTTTTGGCATTTGGGGAAGAAACCACAGAGTCAGGTAGAGTATTCCAGACATTGACCACTCTGTTGCTGAAGTCGTATTTCCTGCAATAAAGTTTGGTGTAGTTAACCTTGAGTTTGCTCTTGTATTGTTATGGTTGAAGCTGAAGTATTCATTGACAGGTAGAACATTGCAATGTATAATTTTATGTACTATACTTAGATCGGACTGAAGGCAGCGAAGTTCTAGATTTTCTAGGTCTAGAATTTCAAGTCTGGTGGCATAAGGTTTTCTGCAATGAGAGGAGGAGTGGAGAACTCTTCTTGTGAAATATTTCTGGACTTTCTCAACTGTCAGATACGTAATGTGGGTTCCAGACTGATGAGCTGTATTCAAGTATTGGTCTAGCAAATGTTTTGTATACTCTAGTTATTAGTGTAATATTACCAGAGAAAAAGCTATGTAAGATTAGGTTAACAACTCTTAACACCTTTTTGGCTATGTAGTTACAGTGGACTCTAGCATTTAGGTCATTTGAGATGAGTACTCCAGAGTTTGGATCATCAACAAGATCTTGACTATTCAGCTTGTATTTTATTTTCTGATTTTTTTTTTTGCCAATATGTAAGACAGAGCATTTATTTCTTGAGATTTGAAGCTGCCATTTGTTTGACCATTCTGTTCCTTTTTATAAATTATAGGGTAAGAAAACGCTTCTATCGTCGATAACCAAACTGGAATTTTCAAATAACATTGTTTTTTTGTCTTCTCCCAATTTAACCACAGAGACTCCCGTATATAATGTCTTCTAAAATACCCCTGTGTTTTGGTTCCCTTATACCATAAAAAAGCATGCCAACCCAACAACAAATCATGACCTTCTAATGTCAACAATCTAGTTTTCCTTAATGTTATCCATTCTTTAACCCACATCTAATTTGCAGCTTGGTAGTACAACTCCCAATTAGGCAGGCCAAACCCTCCTCTAGTTCTGGCATCCTGTAAAAGCTTTAACTTTATCCTTGCTTTCTTGCCTTGCCATATATACTTCAAAACAATTTTGTTTAAATCCTCAAAATAGTCTTTTCCAAGCCTAATTGGTATTGTTTGAAACAAAAATAAAATTCTGGGTAAAATATTCATCTTAATTGTTGAAATCCTTCCTATTAATGACAATTGTAGGTTTTCCCATTTCTTCAGATCTTGAGCTATCTGTTGTTTAAGTTTAATATAATTGTTCTCCTTTAATGTACTACATCTTGACGTCAAATATATCCCCAAATACTTAACCTTATTTGTAACTTGGATTTTTAACAATTCTGCCAGTTCTTCTCTTTGTCTTAGCAACATATTCTTTGACAAAATCTTTGTTTTATCTTTGTTTATTTTCAGACCGGCCACCTCCCCATATGCCTCTATCTTTTCCAACAGCTTCAAGGCTGTTTCTATAGGATCTTCCAAGATAAAGACTAGGTCGTCTGCAAAAGCTTGTAGTTTAAATTCTTCCTTTTTAATTTTCATTCCTTTTATAGTTTTATCTTCTCTGATATTTCTGTTCAACACTTCCAAAGTCAATACAAATAGCAAGGGAGAAAGAGGACAACCTTGTCTTGTGCCTTTTCTTATATTAATAGGATCTGTAAATTCTCCCTCCATCATTACCTTAGCTGTTTGTTCATTGTAAATTGCTTCTATTGCCTGGATAAATCTTCTAGCAAAGCCCATCTGCTCCATTAAAAGTAACATAAATCTCCAATTCACGTTATCAAATGCCTTTTGAGCATCTAAAAATATCAAAGCCATTTGCTTTTCAGGATGCGCCTCATAGTATTCCAAGGTGTCCAGAATTACTCTCATATTGTCTCTAATTTGTCGCTTTGGCAAGAACCCATTTTGGTCTGGATGAATAAAGTTATTCAAGTATTTTTTAAGTCTTTCTGCTAATATTGAGGCAAAGATTTTATAATCTGCATTTAATAAAGAAATCGGTCTATAATTCTTAATTTGAAGTAGGTCCGCCTCCTCTTTTGGAATAAGTGTAATATAGGCCTCTGACCATGTTTTAGGTATCATCTTTTTTAACATAACTTCATTCATAACTTCTAACAATGGAATACACAGTGATTCTTGAAAGGTTTTATAAAATTCTACAGGAAACCCGTCTGGACCTGGTGCCTTTCCATTATTTTGTTTCTTAAGTGCTTGGCTTAACTCCATCATTGTTATATTGCTTTCTAGCATTTCTTCAATCTCTTTAGGTATCTTAGGTAGATTTGCGTTCTGCAGGTACTGTTTAACTTTCTCCTCATCAATATCTTCTTTCTTATATAAATGTTTGTAAAAGTCATGAATAATTTCTTTTTTCTCTTTGCTGCCATGACAAGTTTTACCTTGGTCATCTATTAACTGCAATATTTTCCTCGACTCTTTCTCCTTTCTCAACTTATATGCTAGCCATCTACCTGGCTTATTTGCATCTTCAAAATAATTCTGTTTGGCATTCCTAATTTTCTGTGCCAGTTCTTCTTTCTCTATTAAGTCCATTATGATTTGGATTTCAACAGACTTAATATCTAGCGTTCAAGAAGTAAATATTGAAACAAGTACTTGGGCTGATCATAACCCATTGACAATCAAATGGAAGGGACAAAAAAAAAGATCGAGATGGACATTAAATAATACTATTTTGAAGGAGAAAGAATTTATACAATGGATGGAGAAAGAATTGGCTTTTTTTTTTAAAGAAAATAGAAAAGAAGACACTTCAATACAGAATGTTTGGGATACAATGAAGGCTTATGTCAGAGGCTTGATAATAGATTATACAAGAAAAAGGAATATTAGGAAAAGGCAAGCTTTTAAAGCCTTGGAGGATGAATATAAAAGACTCGAAAAAGAACTGCAGAAAATGCCACAGAAAAAAGACGTTAAACTGAAATTGTTTGACCATTCTGATACATAGTCAAGGTCTTTTTGGAGGGTAGTAGTATTGTCTGTGGTGTTGAATAGCTTTACATCATCAGTAAAGATGATGATGGAAATCTAGTTTCAAGATCTCTTGGAACAGATAATCTTGGAAGAGAGGAAGAATATTGAAAAAGGGGCTTACCAATCACATGAACACGACACAATCTGAAGCTTGAAAAAAGTCATCTATAAAATCATTTTTTGGGGGATATGCTAGGAACCTGTAGGAGATGACCAGGCTGAGCCCAAGGGAGAGGTCAAACACATCATTTGTCGTGAGTCCCTTTGTTCCCACAAGAGATCTATGTCCAGCCTACTTTGAATTCCTTCTACTCTTACCTTCCGTTAAGTTCCCCTGGCTGTTACTAGTTCAGATTCTTGTAGAGAACTCAGGCTTACAATAAATTGTTATACCCCCCCCCCAAAAAAAAAAAAAAAAAAAAGACAGAGTGAGAAACTGTCAGTCACTGTTGGATGGAAATATTACTTCTGGAGCATTTCTTTCTTCAAAGCAGAAGTTCATCTCCATCCTTCAAAGACACTGTAGAGGTGATCCAGGTCAGTGAACAGCGTGAAAAAAATCATCAGGAGTCAGGTGGCATCTTTACCAATTAACACATTTTATTAAAAGGCCTAATCTTTCATCAGCTGCAACTCTCTTCATCAACTGGATTGAGTGGCTAGATTGATGTGGGATTTAAATTGGGGAAGAGGTGAGGAGGGGAAGACAGGTTGGTCATGCAGATTACCTAGGAGATAGTTTACAAGCTCCACATCAATTAACATTTGTAATGGGCGGAAAGCCCACTGTGTTTGCTGAGACCTTCTGCGTGTGCCCGAAACCTTTTAATGTATGTGAATTCAACAGTCTTTCACACCAAGTGGAGTTAAATCCTGTTTTTGCAAAACAGACATTCCGAGGTCTGTTGTGTAGTGTTCTGGGAGGGTGAAAGGTTCTGTTATTACTTTGCCCTTGTTTTGAGTTTCGATGTCAAAGTTGCGCCCATTAATTCTTCTGCATTTTGTCCTACTTAGAATCAAGCAGATAATAGCAATAGCACTTATATTTATATACTGCTTCACAGAGCTTTACAGCCATTTACAGAGTGTGAAGACGCAGGGTGGGATACAAAAGCAACAAAGTCAAAAAACAGGTGAAGTCCCTTTAATTCCTTCAACTTGGCTTCAAAGCTCCAATTATCATTGACCGGAGAAAAAAACTCCCCCACAAAGAGTTGCGAAAAGGAAGAAATGCTGTTCAAACTCAAAATACATTTAAATTATAAATAGAAAAAACAACACAAACCATACCGAAGCAACTAGTGAGACAAGGCAGGATAAGGGCTTGAACATGTCCACAGATATCGAAATGCACACACTGGGAAGCACTCCAGAACTCAGATAAGCAATGAAAGACTAGAATTATTTCACACTTTGCTTCCAGCACTGGGCCATGTGCAGTTTGTCCTTTTAAACAGTCCTCACAGCTGCAGCGCATGAAGGGGATCAGGGTCCCTTCCTCCCCGTAGACCATGCCATTCATGTTTCTCCCTTATCCTTTCCTCCCTGTGTGCCCTAGGATGAAGAGGGGACGGGCCTGGGTCTTCCTCTGACTGTCCAGCCCTTCCCCAGTTTCCTCCACAACCTCCGGAGCCACACTTCCACTCCCTGTTGGCTGTTCTTCCTCTCCCTTGGAGTCAGACTGCAACAGGGGCATGACACTCAGATTCATCACACAAACACAAACAAATCACTTTGCAAACAAGTTGATTGAAGATGAATCCAACCCTCATATGGCAAAACCCCTATCCCTGAGAATCCTATCTAATTCCTCAATGTCTGTAAGACCAGACCAATCCTCAATACTTCTCAACAAAAGTTGTGAATGCTCCAACACTGGAAGTTTTTATGAAGAGATTGGACAACCATTTGTCTAAAATGGTATAGGCTTCCCTGCCTGACCAGGGAGTTGGACTAGAACAGGGATGTCAAACTCGATTTCATTGAGGGCCACATCAGAGTTGTGTTTGACCTTGGGGGACCAGGATGGGTGTAGCCAGGGTGGGCATGGCCAGCTTGACATCACTCATGTTGGGACTACCTGTGGTGACCCAAGCACTCTGCCAAAGAAAACGGGCTCCCAAGCTCTGTTTTTGCCCAGGACAACCTCCTGCAAACCTCTGCCTGAGAAAATGGAGCTTGTGAGGGCCACATATGGCCCTGCCTGGCAGAGACACTGAGGTCCTTTGCTGTTTTCAGAGCAGCCCTGCAGGCCAGATCTAAGCAGCCCATGGACCAGATCCAGCCTCCGGGCCTTGAGTGACATCCCTGGACTAGAAAACCTCCAAGGTCCTTTCCAACTATTATTCTATTCTATTCTATTCTATTCTATTCTATTCTATTCTATTCTA
>NW_020769330.1:15175183-15195617 GCF_900518735.1 Pseudonaja textilis | reverse complement strand
CTATTCTATTCTATTCTATTCTATTCTATTCTATTCTATTCTATTCTACTTTCTATTCTACTCTACTTTCTATTCTATTCTGTTCTGTTCTGTTCTGCTCTGCTCTGCTCTACCCTATTCTACACACTGACCTAGTTACCTTTTTATTGGGGTACCAATGTGGAGTCTAAATAAGTGAATCAGAGTGATTTTATCTGCAAAATATTTTGCAAACATGTTACTGTAGCCTGAAGGAATAGCAAACTTTCTGTTTCTCCCCAAGAGGACATAGGTCACCTTAAACAGTGTCTCTGGGTCACATTTTGCTCAATCAGTAAGCATTGTGAGATGCTGATGTTGCAAAGGTGCAGCCCAGATCCTGGGCCTGCACATACATTAACATAACGTTTCCTTCCTTCCTTACAGCTGCCCTCCTTCTGTGGTTTTATTTCCTGGAGCGGTTAGGTAAACTGTGGAAGTCCCCAAGAACAACAGTTAGAGAGCAGTAATTGGAGACAGGCTGCTTGCAAGCAATCATCACATCCAGAAACCTAATTTTTTGGAAAGGAAGTCATGAATTAAGCTACTTTAATTCCAAATCCTTGTGCTGTCAGGGCTCCAGGAGTTACCCACATTTAAATCATGAGTCTCTAGCCAGATTTTCAAAGCTTAAATAAGGTTTATTAGGAGAAAACATGCCAGTGCTGTCTGGGTGTAGCTGACTCTGAGACACATCATTCATTGTCACCCTTGATTCTGTTTTTCCCCCCACCCCCTGGGTGTATAAGTAGTTCATATTCTCCAATGGGACACATCCATAGCCAAGAGTCATCAATCATACTCTCCAGTTAGAATTTTGCACTGCAGAAACTTTGGTCTCTTTATCTCTTAAGTGCTGACATCTGCTGAGGGCTATTAAGAAAAGGTGGGGACTGCTTTCTCCCTCTAAAAAAGGGGGAGTTTCTCTATTGTTTCTCCATTTCTTATCCAGGGAAATATCATATTCTGCTTTGTAATTGTCAGGTTTCCAAGTGATGAAATCCATTTAAAAAGAAAAGAGCAAAGTCCATCTTCCAAAACAATTTATTTTATTTAGGAAAGCATCAAACTGGCAAAGTCTGTTGTAATTCTGGATCTGACAAAACCCGGAATTACCCCACAATATTAGAAGTTAGAAACAACCTCCAAAAGTCACATTCTCCAATAGAAGTAATTCAACGTTGCTTGATGATATAAATCTTCCCCTCAAGGGGCCTCAGCATGGTCAGCTCATGTTCCCACAGGAAGAAGAATCACCTAGCCTAAATAACTCTCTCCATCTCCACTCCTCCCTCCTTAGGAATGTGGCAAGGCCAAAACCCTTCCCCCATAACCACCAAGGAGAAAGTAAGAAAAAGAATATATACTAAGCGTAACTAAAATGGCTACACTTATGTCAGTTTTGGGCTTGACAGGAATATTTCTCAAAAATACTTCATTCTTCTAAGAGAGGGGTGGGTGCTAGCTAATTGCAAGTGCTAGTGCCATTGACACAGTGGCTCAAGCAGATTCCAGGAGACCGTTGAGGACAGCAGAGGCATGGTGTGTTATGGTCCATGGGATCTTGAAGAGCCAGGCATGACGTCGCACCCAAACAACAGCGCTAAATTAAAAACCAGCTCTACTTTCGGCTGACTAAACTGAACACTCTCTTTGATCTGGATACAGGGGCGCTGGCTGCAAATTGTACTGGAAAATTCCCCACCATAATTTTTCAACTGTTACCAGCCATGATAGCTGGAGCTGTGAAGTGCTGAAGTTTACAAACTCCAGAAGGGGGTCAAAGGATAGCCCGGGTTTTTTTTTTTATCCTTGACCTTGATGGATCTGGAAGGTTTTCTCCTGAATGCACTCATCCACTAAACCTTTAGCATCCTAGCTACAGGCCGTTGAGACGAGGCTGATAATTAAATTGGAATGGTGTTGCATTACGGAGTAATTTGATGGCGCAGACGAGCTCACTGTAGTTCATCGAAGCTGTGTGCCAGATGGGAACCCCAATCTCTTGGGAGAAGTTGTAGAGAACATTAGCTGAATTTACGGGGAGGGGAGTGTAAACCATTCTACGCACCAGATTCTCTTTGTTAGAAAAGGTGGAAGAGTTTTTAAATCAATGCATTTTGAGTCCTTATCCACCAAACCTCACCTAGAAGTGAGAAGTCATTGCTGCACACACTGAAGAAATTGGGAACAAAGACACCCGTTTCTCTTTCATTTCTCTTTAATTTGAGAAAGGGGGAAAAAAAACCTACTTTATAGATAAATGTGAGAGATGCCAAAATGTTAATTATATACATCACTACAATGAAATAGATTTCTCCAAATGAAAATATTTCAAGAGCACAGCTTGGCATGAACAATTATACACAGGTATTATTATTGTTATTGTTATTATCATTATTATCATCATTATTATCATTATTATGTCTGTATATCTCCCTTGTTAGATCTCTCTATCCATCCATCCATCCATCTATTATCTATCTATCTACCCACCTACCTATCTCTCTTGTAGGACAAATCTGGGAGAATATAAAATAAAAAATAAAAAAATGAACATAGTCCCCATCTCTTGTATAGAAGCCATGTGACAAGGAATGTATAACAAATTGCCTACTAAATTAAATTATCTTGTAACGTACTATTTACTACAGCTTCTGTTTTCAGTGAACTCAAAATCTGATGAATGCAAGGAAAATGCAAATTGATAGTTATGCCTGAAATAAGTATTTGGCGCAATAAAATATTGGTTAATATATTGTTCTTTTCCAAGTGAAACATCTGGTACTGCATCTTAAGTTCAATTTACATGCTGATTACTTTTTACAAATAATTTCATTGTTTTAATCTGTCAAATGCATATGTGGTTTTGTATGATATTTTGTAGGCTTTTTTCATAGTGTTTTCTGAATGCAATAAAGTTTTTTATTAAATGCAATGGGTTTTGGGGTTTTTTTGTTTTGTTTTAAATCCGCATTCCTGTTGTAGTTTTTTTTTTAAAAAAAACTTTACTGGTGATGTCATCTCTTGGATATCCTCTGTCAATCTCTGCTTTTCATTATTTGAACTTTTAGTTGGTTATAATCTGCCAGTAAAAACCCTATTTAGTGTTAGTTTTTATAAAGTATACATATAAAATACACACAAACACCTAAATACATACATATATAATACATACATACATACATATATATTATACACACAGCAGAAGCTTATGTAAATATTTACATATGCCCTTTCTCATAACATATGGGGACATAAATCTTCCCCATCATTTACAGTAATGTTTGTATAAATTATTTAAGAGCTGTTCAGAAAAATGACCCTATTTTCATTTTTTGGCACATATATTGTACCAAAAACATATATATGTCAGGATGTATATTTCTGCAAATTTTCTTTTTTGCTGTGTGTGGGGAGTGTGTATGTGTGTATTCAGATGGATAGATATATATCCATTATATATATATATATATATATACATACACACACACACACACACACACACACATATATATTAGTCAGCTTTGTTCGGGTATTTTCCCACATCATTGTAGTTGTGCTTTTAAAGTTGTAGCAACGTTTTGGCAGAATCTCATCTGCCATCATCAGGCTTCTGTATTGTGTTCATCTGTGAGTCAGACTTTCACAGCCGTTTCCGTTTTAAATTTGGTGCTAGCCTACTGCTGTGCCAGAATGGTTTTTGCTTCATCCTGATTGGTTGGGAGTCTTGATCTGTGTTTATTGGTCTTGGAGTTTGCTGTGTTCTGCTTGATTGGTGTTTCTAATATCTTCTGTCTGTTTTGTGGCTTTTTTTGTCTTGATTGGCTGGCAACATTGTGTTCCTGAATTGGAGGCTTTTAGTGCAGCTTGGCTCCGAGTAAATGAATGGCTATCATTTGTTAGGAAACTAGGTTTCATCTGGGTGCCTGGTTGGGGTGTGTTTGAGCTGGAGGTATCAGGGGGGATCTGTTTGTGCCCAGGTGTTTGCCTGGCTTGTGGTGTGGAGATTTTTTTGTTTGAGAGTGCAGGCTTCTAAATAATTGACAGTCTGGTGGAGTCATCTCTTCTATTTATGCTTTCAGGTCTTTTTTCAATCTCTATGGCTTCTCTGATAATTCTCTGGCTGGGGTTTTCTATAGTGGCTAGGCCTGACTCACAGACAAACATAATACAGAAGCCTGATGGTGGCAGATGAGATTCTGCCGAAACGTTACTATAACTTTAAAAGCACAACTATAATGACGTGGGAAAATGCCTGAACAAAGCTGAATGAAATTATATATTTTATTTTTATTTATTTATTTTTGTCAATTGCTTACAAGACAATAGGTATAAGTAAAAACATAGTTATGAATACATGGATATAATAAGAAAAATAAAAAATAAAAGAAACAATAGGACAGGGACGGTAGGCACATTGGTGCACTTATGCACACCCCCTACAGACCTCTTAGGAAAGGGCTGAGGTCAATAGTAGACAGTCTAAGGTTAAAGTTTTTGAGGTTTGGGGAAGACACCACAGAGTCAGGTAGAATATTCCAGACATTGACCACTCTGTTGCTGAAGTCGTATTTCCTGTAATCAAGTTTAGTGCGACTAACCTTGAGTTTGTATCTATTGTTTGCTCTTGTGTTGTTATGGTTGAAGCTGAAGTATTCATTGACAGGTAGGACATTGCAATGTATGATTTTATATACTATACTTAGATTGGACTGAAGGTGGAATAGTTCTAGTTTTCTAGGTCTAGAATTTCAAGTCTGGTGGCATTAGGTATTCTGCAACGAGTAGAAGAGTGGAGAACTCTTGTGAAATATTTCTGAACTTTCTCTAACTGTACTAATATCAGATACGTAATCCGGGTTCCAGACTGATGAGCTGTATTCGAGTATTGGTCTAGAAAATGTTTTGTATGCTCTAGTTATTAGTGTAATATTACCAGAGAAAAATCTACATAAGATTAGGTTAACAACTCTTAACACCTTTTTGGCTATGTAGTTACAGTGGGCTCTAGTACTTAGATCATTAGAGATGAGTACTCCAAGATCCTTGACAGAGTTTGGATCATCAACAAGGTCTTGACTATTCAGCCTGTATTTTATTTTCTGATTTTTTTTACCAATATATAGGACAGAGCATTTATTTGTTGAGATTTGAAGTTGCTATTCGTTTGACCATTCTGATACATAGTCAAGGTCTTTTTGAAGGGTAGCAGTACTGTCTGTGGTGTTGAACAGCTTTACATAGATCATTTTTACATATATCATTTTTACAATCCTGTAATTCCTTTTACTAGGGTGGAGTCAGGGTAACTAAATTGACCTGAGCATTTACTGGCTGGAAGCCCTTCCTGACACCTACATGGATTTCACAGTAGATATTTTCTCTTTGTGCCCTGATAGAGAAACATCTGCTACTGCTGAGAATTGAAGTCTCAATCTTCTGAGTGGGAGGCAAGCATCTTTACCTCCAAGCCACTATTCCATTCTATCTATCTATCTATCTATCTATCTATCTATCTATCTATCTATCTATCTATCTATCCATCCATCATCTATCTATCTATCTATCTATCTATCTATCTATCTATCTATCTATCTATCTATCTATCGTCTATCTATATCCTGGGGTTGTATTCTTTATTTTTCATTTTGATTCGTGACTTTTTCTGTGCTCCAAATTCAGCTGTAGATGATATGGCTATCCTAGGCAGTTCCTTCTGAAACTCATGCGCTTTGTCATCATCATTCTTCATTCTTCAGCAGCAGAGCTGTTGTCGTTAGTGTTCATCTGTCAGAAGATGTGGCGCCTGGGCATATTATCAAACAAAGTCATGTTAACGGTATAACACAGCAATATATTATCAGAGGGATGATGCTTTTGATGATGCATTACTACAATACATCAGAAAGTTGTCAGACCAAATGAAGGCTTTCCTTGTAGATGTGCACACAAATGTAAATTCGAATGAAGCCTCCACAAGAGCAAACTAGATTGCTGGAAATTTTTAATTATTTTTAATTAAATTACAAAGATAGAGAGTTAAAATACAAAATTACAATAAAAAAGGGTAGCTGGGGAAGACAAACAACAAAGAAAGCATAAAAAGTGACATACACATAAAAATAACATTAAGAAAATGCTCTTCAATACAGATGAAATAATAGAATGCCCTCTTGATTAAAAAAACAGATACAAAACTAAAATATAAAAGATACATCCAAGCAATCAAATAATACCAATCTATAATACAAGGGTCTCCAAACTTGGCAAGTTTAAGACTTGTGGACTTCAACTTCCAGAATTCCTCCTCCAGTCATGTTAGCTCAAGAATTTTGGGAGTTGAAGTCCACAAGTCTTAAAGCTGTCAAGTTTGAAGATCCCTGCTATAACACCATAATATCTTACTCTAAACAAAACATAAGAGAATCAAAATGAAGCAGAATAACAATTCCACAAATAGACATAATACTACTAGATATTTGATAATAGCAATAACACTTAGACTTATATACCACATCATAGTGCTTTACAGCTCTCTCGAAGCAATGTACAGAGTCAGCATATTGCCCCCAACAATTTTGGGTCCTCATTTTACCCATCTTGGAAAGATGGAAGGCTGAGTCAATCTTGAGCCTGGTGGGATTAGAACTGCCAAATTGCAGGCAGCCGGCAGGCAGCAGAAGTAGCCTGTAATACTGCACTTTAACCACTCCACCACCATGGCTGATAAGTACAAATTAACACCAGGATTAATACTAGACCAACAACCAAACAGTAAACAATATCCCAATCAGAAAATTACCAATTCAGACAAACAGTCGGTAAAAGTAAAGGTAAATTTTCCCTTTTCCAGACATATCCTTCTTTAAGGGACGATGCTTATCTCCATTTCTTAGTTGAGGGACCAACGTTGTCAGAAGACTCTTTCTATGGTCATATGGTCAGCATGACTATATGCCAAGGTGCATGGAACGCTGTTACCTTCCCACCAAAGTAGTACCTATTTATCTACTCACATTTGCATGCTTTCGATATGCTAGGTGAGCAGGAGCTGGAGCAAAGAACAGGAACTCGCCCTGTTGTGTGGTGCTCAGATCCCAAACCTAAGCATTCTTAATCACTGAGCCATTGTGTCCCTCTTTCAAACAGTAAACAACAGACTAATCAAGGAACCATCAAGAATACTCCAGGCCACTGGTACATAAATAGAAAGCAAACCCCAGAAAATAATCAAGTTCAGAAAGCACCAAGGACTCCACAGTTTAACCCTGAGATATAAATATTCTTTCATTGGTAGTACTAGATATTTCCATAATCAAAAGGACTGCTGGAATTTAACATTGTGCCATTTCACAGGTTTTCATGCAATATTCTCCAAGGCTCATTCCCAGAAACTAGGACGATTAAAACTGAAGCAGGGTTAAATATACAGGAGAATGACCATCTCTCACCCAGAATGCATTATTTTTAATGGAAGGCTCAAAGTACATGGACAGGACATAGTAGAAGAGCTTACCATTACATGGCAAAAAGAATATAACTTTTAGAATAGAACAGTTGATACCACATTTGGAGAGAAAAGCCACCTAAAGTGATGTAAAAGTTTTCACAAGATAGAACTGAAACAGAGAAGCCAATGGCTAAGATTAAAATGAAAGAACAATGGTATCAACATCGTGAGATGTTGCTTTTATATTAAGTTGTGATGCAAACACACCATAGGAAGATGAATTTAGAAATAGAATAGTAATTCAAAGAATCCGGTAGTCATCAGGTAAGCAATAGGTCAGGGGTGGGAAAACTATGGCCCGCGGGCCACATCCGGCCCGTTGGTCTGTCCAATCCACCCCACCCCTGGGCGTGACATATTGCCCTGCGCCGCGTGTCCCCCAAAGCTGCAAAACAGTGCGGAGCACTCTCGGGGTAGGAAAGAAAAGAAGAACTTTGCAAAGGCCTTGGATGGGAGTTCGAAATCACCTTCGAGTACGACCTCTCCGAAGGTGAGTCCCCGCCGATCCCCCTTTTTTTTCTGGGGCTTCCAGGCTTAAACTTTGCAAAGGCAAAGTTTGCAGGCGGGAGTGTCTTCCCGCTTAGGAGCGGGAAGGGTTCTGCCTGGCGGGCGAGAGGGCTGCTTGGAGCCACCTAAAACTAGGCTGCTGCTGGTGGAGCCTTGCCCTGCCTTGGTGCCCTGTTTCCCCGCTCGGCGGTCCTGCTCAGGCGGCACTTTAAAAGCCTGCTCCCAGCACCCGAGCAACTTCCCAGCAACTTGCAGCTTCCTTTTTCCTCGTGGGCGCTCATGCCTGGTCCCAAGCCACACAGCCGAGGGGAAACCCGGAGCGCCGCCGGGTCACCTCCTCCAAGCAGCCTGCCCACCCGCCGGGCAGAACCAGGATGGCTCGGACGAGGGCTCTGCATTGGAGGCAGGGATGGGGTCAGGGCAGGCTGGCAGTCATCAGCTGGCTTCAGGCTCAGACAGCAATGAGGAAAGGGAGTTTCTAAAACCAGTTCCCAGACGGTGCATGTGCAGGGCTATCAGAAGACAGTTGAGAAAGCAGAGTCGACTCAGTAAGGCCACACCTTAGAGATGATTGCCCCTCCCATAGGACATAAAAGAGGAGTGGACAGGACGTGAGCTTTTGCAGGAAGCAATTAGTTCATCTAATTGATTCAAGCTTTGAAAAGTTCTGTTTGACACTGTGTCAAGTTTGGCCTTGCCCTGCGTTTGGCAATTACGTCTCTGGCAGCATTCCAAGTGCGATAAGGTGAGTGTTTATAAACATTCCCCTGAAAGACTGTGAAGCCTTGTGGGCTGTGAATGAGCGTAATTCACAGCCATGGAAATAAAAGAGGTTTTGCCAGGACTAAGATTGTGTTTTATGCTTTCTAAGGAAGCCTAGATCAGAACACTTCTATAGTTCTCCAGGAAGTAACAGCAAGGGAGGGTGCAATTGCTGCAAGATTCTGTTACTGTGACCTTACAATGAAGGTAGTGTTAGGGCTTGGTTTCCTGTCTGGATTACCTCAAAGAGCTGACAGAGTAGCTGGAGCTGATAGAATTTGTGCTCCAACAATCACTAGTTTCCCTGATGGTGCAAGAAATCATACATCTTTCCACTGGGAACATTTTTTAATAGAAATGGATTGCTGATCAACCCGAGAGTTGGTTTAGTGTAAAGGTTAAAGTTGTATTAGGAGATTCAGACTTTCAGAAAGATTTTCAGATCTTTAAAAACTCTACATTCTTTTGAATAGATTGTCTTTTGCCCTCAAAAGCAACTCTGGTTGACTCCTTGGAAAACCTTTGCTTGAAATTCAAACCAAACCCTACTGAAAAGTCTACACTTTTGCTTGAAATGAAAGGTTTTGGAAGTTTAAAACAGTCATCTTTCACTGCTGAGAGAAGTCTGTGGCCTTCAAGATCTACAACTAACTGCTCTGCTCTTGAGGATTACACCTTTTTCTTTCTTATAGGGTAAGGTGCGATGTCTCTCGTGGTTTGTTCAGCTTGATAACTAGGCTTGTTCAGCTTGACAGTAAGAATATGAAAGGTGAGGTTTACATTAGCCTTCTGGGAATTATGCTGTACACATATACATATACATATATATACATACACACACACATAAACAGACAGTATACACAGACGGAGAGACAGTGGAGAGGGAGGGAGGGGGAAAGGGGGAAAAGAGAAGTATGATAGATAATAGATGATAGATAGATAGATAGATAGATAGATAGATAGATAGATAGAGGGAGAGAGGCAGAGGGAGGGGGGGAGGGAGGGAGGGAGGGAATGGCAATTTATATTCCCAAATGACTACTGAGAAATCACAATTTCTGAAGATCACAGTGTAGGTGGTTATTCTAATTCCCATAATGATAAAAGTTTGTCCTGGAAATAGTGTATATTTGTTGATAAATAAGCACACTGAGTGTCAGTGCGAGTCCCATGCTATCTACTACAAGAAAAAAAACACATGGAAGGTTCCTTATATGTTAAAAGTGTCCAAGGAGTTGATATTTGTTCCCCCCCACCAAAATAGGCAACATATTCTGACGGAGTAGTGTATTATAGGAATACTTTGTATTGATTATCTCACATGTCAACTCAACAGTAAGTTCGAGACAGAGAGAGAAAGAATGCTTGGGTAGCATTCTTCTTTCATAGATCATCTACTTTAAATAGTACAGCTCCAGCATCTACCATTCCCAGAAGAAATTTATCATTTTTTAAAACTCCACTGTTCTCATTTTCCTGGTAAAATGGACTAGCTTTAAAAGAGAGATCTAATTGCAGGTATGTGTCACAAGGTGAGGAGCAGACTAAAGCACAGCGTATTTATTAGTAATTCGATTTTTTTTTTACAATTTATTTATACATTTTCCATAACACACATGAAAACGTTATGAACAACATATTGTCTGGGTGCATTTGCTTAACAAAATAGTATATAATATAATAGCATATTAAACATAAAGCACACACAATAGTATGTTTCCAATTTCTAATTTCTGTTTCTATTATCCAACCATTAATAAAATAAATCCCATGTTTGAAAGTCTTCTGTCTCTTCTTTATCTTTTATCTTCAATGTCAACTTATCCAATTCTGCACAATCTAGTTTTCTTTTTAATTACATCTTCTTCTATGGGTGATTTCCTCATTTTTCCAATTCTTTCTGCCATCAATATATGTAATATTAAATCTGTGTTCCCTTTATTATATTTTTCCAGTACTGTGCCTAACAAAAATATTTCTGGCTTATAATCTGTGTGTTGCTTTAACATTTTTTCTAACCATGTATGCAGGGGTGGGCTGCTACGGGTTCGGGTGATCCTCTAACTAAGATTCTGCTTAGTTCAGCAAACCTGCAAATCCCACTCCTGACTGGCCCTGCTCACCCCACTCCACCCCTCCCAGAAGTCTCCACATGGCCCCTTTTGGATTCAGGGCCCGTGGTGGGGAGGGCAAAAAATGGGTCTCCCGGGAGTTCTGGAAGGCTGGAGGCCGTTTTCGCCCTTCGGAGGAAAACCTCCGAAGCCCAGGGAGGGCAAAAACGCCACCATGACCCCACCGTGGTGGTGCAGCAGGCTGACTAGGCCATGCCCAGTGTGGTCACACACACTCAGCAACCAGGCAGAAAACTGGTTGCTAAAGTTTTGGGAACCCACTCCTGCATGTATATATTTTCTTCCAGTACTTTTTTACCTTTGCACATGTCCACCACATATGATAATATGTGCCCAGTATCTGGTTACATTTCCAACATTTGGTGGGCATGTTTTTTAAAAAAAATTTGCAGGCTGCATAGTCAGCTATTCAGGTTTATTAAAGCAGGGACTCAAAGATGTCCAGTTCAGAACTGAACCAGAAAATATGGCTGAATCTAACTCTACTCAGAACCATCCAGTCTAACACAACCCATGCTGGTCAAGAACTATGATGTAAATTCCTCCACCTTCTCATCTGAGTAATTTATCCATCAAGTTCTCCCTTTATTACAAACAAATTAATAATTTCTTCATTAAAGTTGGGAAATGATGACCAGAAAAATAAACTATCTGAAGTTCTTGGATTAATCTTTATATTCCAATTTATGGAATTGGATAGCCACTAAAGATAGCCATTTGGCTATCTATGCCTTGTTATTTAGCAGAAACATCTTCTTGGGTTAAATCTTTTAAAAGAACTTTAAGAAACATGTGGATGTGATGCTTGCAGTTCAGCATTTCTTGGATATATACATGAAATGCTTCAACCATTCTCTTCACATCAACTGGAGCGCAGGAAATCAAATAAACTGGGTAGACGGGGGGAGGGCGGGAGGTTGGTGTTAGGGACCTAGTCCAAAAGTGGCATTCTAGATTTCAACATAGATTCTACTCCCATGTGATACCCTGGATTTCAATCCAAAATGGATCCATCAATGCAGTGGTGGTATTCAAAAAATTGTTACTACCGGTTCTGTGGGCATGGCTTGGTGAGCATGATGTGGCTTGGTGGACAAGGTGTGGCTTGGGTGGCATGGCAGGGGAAGGATATTGTAAAATCCCCATTCCCTCCCCACTCCACTAATCTGATTTCCAGCTCCGTTTTCTTGTGCAGGGCAACAGACAAAGACCCAGCCGATCAGTTGGGACTCAGGAGGTAGAGAATAGATGGAGGCGGAGCCAGTCAGAGGTGGTATTTGCTGGTTCTCTGAACTACTCAAAATTTTCACTACTGGTTCTCTGAACCTATCAGAACTGGCTGAATACCACCTCTGTATCAGTGTATCTTTCCTCCTCCTCCTCCTCCTCCTCCTCCTCCTCCTCCTCTTCTTCTTCTTCTTCTTCTTCTTCTTCTTCTTCTTCTTCTTCTTCTTTTCTCTCTCTCTCTCTCTCTCTCTCTCTCTCTCTCTCTCACACACACACACACACACACACACACACACTTACTATTTTCAACATGATGTGTTGTTTTGCTTTTGTTTTATCCCAACTTATCATTGGGGTAAATCCAAAGTCATTGGACTTCTAGGAGAAGAAGAGCTAATTGAGGAGATGCTAAACTATGTTGTAGAATCATCTTCAACAAATGGCATAAGGACTGTTGCAGTCACTAGGTAGAATGGACAGACAGAAGACTAGCAGGACACATCTGTGAACAACAACTAGCAGTCAGAAGACATGATGCAAATACATTAACTTTGCAACACATGGGTGGACTCAACTATAGTCTCTTCTCCAGCAATCAATATGCAGATAAGCAGGAATTAACCCCAGTTAAACAATCAAGCAGAAAACCATATCCTAATCAAGGAACTACAAAAGAAAACAAAACTACACACCCCAACAACATGGCAGGGCAAACTACTGTCTATAAACAGGAAGCAAACTCCACACTCACTTGCACAGGTGATGCTATCTTGTTGGGTAATGAAATGTCTGCAAGCAAGCTTAGAGAACACTTAAGTACTCCACATACGAAATGATTCGTCATGCAACAGTTTACAGGAACTGTAAATATATGTAGAAGGATTTTATCCCCTGATGCATTCCCCAAAGGAACTGTGTAAATATTTTGGCTATTTTATCAAATTCAAGTTTAGGTAAAAGCATTTCAGTTTAATTCTTCAATGGATTTGTTTGGTATTTGAATGAAGCCATCAGTAAATTGGAAGGAAGGGAGGGAGGGAGGAAGGGAGGAAGGAAATATTTATATAGTATGCAAAAAAATAATATGGAGAAGTTCATGTAGTCACCAAATCAGTTTGAAGAAGAATTTACTTTTAATTATTTTAGCATCTTAACCAAATTAAAAGGGTACCTAAAATTAAAATTAAACATGTGAAAAGAATATTATAACAGTGCGGAAAGGACCATTGCTTACAAGTATTGCAATGTGTTGCTTATAAAAAAAAAAAAATCCCAGGTTCAGATTCTAGCCAACATCTGCTGCATTTGTGACAACAAAAGACATTAAAAACACAGAGAGAGACACACACAAATACCAGGAGCATTTTTCAGCCTTGAAATTTGATGTGGAGTTTCCCCCAGCTTCCTAAAAGTGCCATTAATAGCCCCGGTAAACCGTAAGTGACTACTACCTCTGTTTCTGTTATTTATTTATCCTTAATTTAATACTGCGTTACCTGTTCACAAAGAGCAGCCTCATATTTCATCTTAAATGGATCCACAAGAAAAAAAAAATGTTTTTCAAGAATCATGAATTGTTGATGGCTTTGTCTGCTAGAACTGACATCTGGAAGTTTAATTGAATGGTATGGTAAGATATCTGTTCCATAGTTACATAGTCTTTAATGATTTTCTTTGCTTTTTAGACCACCTTGGTTAGGCATTCTTTGGCAAGTAGCTTCTAGGTACAGAAGAAAAGACCCTTTAGGTAATACGCTAAAGTGTTGGGAAACTTTTGGGTGTGGCTATCAGCCTCCAAGATTCCTTCTTCTGCTTGATTCTTTCCGGCTGCTATAGAAATGGGGGGGAGGGGAATAATTGGGCCTCATGGGGGAAGGGTGCTGGTGGTTGAAGTTATGTGAATGGTAAAAGTTGGGGTGCTTTCTTGCTTACTGCGCAAATGCAGCCACTTATCTTTTCTAGGCCAAGGTCAACCACCTTGGCATGCCAGTTGTATGAGACGCCACCTGAAGATGTACCCACATGACATTGTACACACCTCAGGTTGGATGTCCAGTTTGAATTGTTGGGGGGTGAGGACATGGGATAACTTTCTATATGTAATTTATGCACCTTTTGTCTCAGATCTTGTATTTCTTCTGTTGCTACCACTTCATATTCAGTAAAAGTCCTTTTCTCTATAAAAATGGAATCTAAGGTTTTCTTTCCTGGATGTTGAATGGAGCCTCATGCCAGCGAAAATGGAGCTTTCGGAAGCTGCACACAGCTCACCTGGGCTCTGTTTTTGGCTGTGATGGCCTCCTGCAGCCCTCTGCCAGTGAAAATTGAGTTCAGGAGGGCTACACATGGCCCACCCAAGGCTCCGTTTTTTGGCTACAATGGCCTGCAGCCCTCTGCCAGAGAAAATGGAGCATGGGAAGGCCTCACACGGCCTCCCTGAGCTCCTTTTTCACTGGCAGAGACACCGTGGCCTGGTCCTTTGCTGTTTCCAGGGTGGGCCCATGGGCCAGATCTAAGCACCCTTCAGGCCAGATCTGCCCCCGGCCTTGAGTATGCATCCTCACTCATTGCATTATGGTGTGGTATGCTGGCTTGACAGCTGTGGATAGAAAGATATTACAGAGGGTGGTGAGCATAGCACAAAACATCGTGGGCTGTCCCCTGATACCACTAGATGACCTCGCTAGGGCTTGCTGCCTTAGAAGAGTGAGGAAAATCTCAGGGATGACTCACACCCTAGTCAGCACTTCTTCACTCTCCTACCATCAGGTAGGAGATATAGAAGCATAGCCAGCCGCACCAAGAGGCTGAAGAACAGTTTCTACCCGTGGGCTGTCAGACTCCTGAATGAAAAATAACTTTACAACAATGTAGTACAATTGACTTGTGGGGCCGGCGTGACATGCAATAGGATTGTGTGTTTGTTAGTAGGATTCTCATTGTACACATGTTGTACTCTAACAATAAAAGTTTGAGTTGAGTTTGAAGAACAATGAGTCTGTTTATAGAAAGGAAGTACAAGGGCTGACACTGTGGTGTAAAGAAAATAATCTTATACTTAACACCAAAAAAAACATATAATTGACTTCTGGAGGAAGAGAGATGTACATTTACCATTGTACATAAATGGCGAGGAGGTGGAGAGGGTGGGTAGTTTAAATTTCTGGGCACTTATATCTCGGAGGACCTCTTATGAACTATGAATGCTAACATGCTTGTGAAGAAGGCACAGAAGAGGCTGTACTTCCTGACAATGCTCAGGAAGATAAATATATCTCAGCATCTACTTCTGTCCTACAACCATACCACCATTGAGAGTGTCCTGACATACAGCATTCTTGCATGGTAAGGGAACAGCTCTGTAGCAGACAAAAATGCTCTACAGAGAACCATTAAAACTGCCCAGAATATCATCGGGCTCCAGCTACCAGCCCTGGATAACGTCTTCGCAACTCGCTGTTTGAGGAAGTTGCACAACATTCTCAGAGACTCTTCCCATCCTGCTTACAATCTTTTTGGACTGTTGCCTTCTGGCAGAAGATACAGAACAATTAAAACTTGGACCACACATTTTCTGAACAGTTTTAATCCCAGAGCTACAATTGCACTTAACAATGAACTTAAGGACCACCATCAGTGAGCCGTTGGACTGTATTACTTGGTCTGTTGTGTGGATGCTTGTGTGTGTTTTTAGGGGGTGGGGAATTTTGGCAGGTGGGGGGGTGTTTGGAGGTTGTCATGTGTGCGTGTGTTGGGTCTGGTCTCTGGGTTTTACGTGAATTTCGTTGTATGTGTATACCGTATATATACGTAACAATGACAATAAAGTATTTGAAATTTGAATTTGAATTTGAAACCCCTGAATTACAGCAAGTGCATTTTCATCCTTGTTCCCATCACACACACTTAAGATAGCCTGATTATTATTTTTTTCCTTATGAGTACAGAAGCCTCTCACTCCTTTGTGCTGGTAAAGTTTCTTTGATACGAAACAGATCCTTTGAGATTTCCAATGTGGTGTACTGGGAGGTTGCTGTACATGTGGCCTGTCAACTTTGCGCTACATACAAACCCACAACTCTATCACAGGACCCAACATTTTCACACAGAAGATTAGAGACCTTTTCATATAATCTTCTTCTGATGCGATGTAGGCCATCATCTGCCAGCAATCCCGCCCCCTGAATTCTGAATAGAACAGATTTTGTGCCAAAGAATGAAGAGACCCAAATTTTACAGGAGAACTGAAAACAAGGACAAGATAACATCAGAAGAGTTTTGTCCTTCCAGATTTCAAAGGAACTTTTCTTTCTTTCCTTGAAGCAGTCAATACCGCTTGATAACTACTGCTGACTGCTGTAACTGTTTGGTTTCAGAAAGTTTCAGAATAATTCTGAACACAGTTCTGATCACTGCAGAACACAGAACAGATGTTGTAGACAGAGGTGGAAGGGGTCAAGAAAGAAAAGATCAGAGCCACAACTGTGAAAGGAAATACTTGCCTTTTTAAATTCGTGTTTTCAGTGTGTCACATATAAAATACAAGTGACACATGGACACAGCTATGATCTTAATTTTCATTAAATGTTTCCTTGCACGTAGTGATGTCCTTGGTTGTAGAGATGGAAAAAAGGTTACAGAAAAGAGAACTCTAACATTAAGAAAACTAGAACAGCTTCTCACAACAAGGAAAAAATGATTTTTTGGGGAGATGTTTACAATAGTAAAACTGGCATTGATAAATGTTTATGGAGATTCTCAGTCATCCCAGTCATGATTGTCCCAAAAGTGCTTTTTTTTTTCAAGAGGCAACTAGACTTTATAGTTTTTTCTTTGAAGATGTTTCACTTCTCATCCAAGAAGCTTCTTCAGCTTATTTAACATAGAGCTGAAGAAACTTCTTGGATGAGAAGTGAAATGTCTTCAAAGAAAAACTAGAAAGTCCAGTTGCCTCTTGAAAAAAAAGCACCTTTGTCATTGACGAAGTAGCAAGAGCAGTAACACTTAGACATACATTCCACTTCACAGGGCTTTACAGCCCCGTCTAAGTGCTTTACAAAGCTATCCTATTGCCCCCAACGATCTAGATCCTCATTTTACCCATCTCAGAATGATGAAAGGCTGAGTCAAAAATGAACTGCCAAACTGCTGGCAGCTGGCTGGCAGCAGAATTAGCCTGCAATACTGCATTCAAACCACTGTGCCACCAAGGAGCTGTGGAGCCACATTGGACTGGGCTCTCTTCTATAAGACACGTTTAGGGACTACGGCAGCAAAATCAATACTAGGAATGACATACTCCAGAAATTATGTGGAACTAAATGGTGACTTTCAGTTGGCACCCTCAGGTCATTGGCACCAAGGTTGGGACAACAGAATATTGTGTCCCTGTATGGCTAACAACTGCCATACTAGTAACTTAGACACTAGACTCAACAATATCATGAGGATTATAAGCAGATGTCTTAAAACTATTCCAACTTGCTGGCCTTCTGTTCTGAATGATATAGCACCACCAGCCTTGTGAGCAAGATGCACTCGTGAGAGAATACAGAAAAATTATGAACAACCCACTCCTATTGGTGCGTGCCGACCTTCCTCATTTATCAACCAGAAGACTCAAATCCAGGAAACCCTCACTGGCACTTCCACAACATTTGTCCGACAACTTTAACATCGATTCCCAGTGCAAAGCTAAATGGGTCACGGAACGCCCAGTCATAGGAAGACATATAAATGACTTTACAAAAAAAGATGCCAGATTTTGAACCAACATGTCAGCAGTGGACAATCCTGCATAGTATTCGCACCTCACATGGCGTCTGCTGGGTCTCTCTGTATAAATGGAGCACAGCATCCTCCCCTCAGTGTGATTAGGGGGTCCCATGTCAAACTGTAAATCACATTGTGACTGGTTGTGAGCTGAGGGAATACGCCAGTCCAGTATCTGATTTTATTTTTCATATAAACGATGCTGTGCTTCAGTGATTAGATAGCATAGACATTGGTATTTGAAGATAGATCTTTTTAATATTTATGTTTTATTGTGTTTATGTTAATATATATTATTGCAGGTTTATATAATATGAGACACCATACAATAAAAAAATAAATAAATAAATTTATTGACAACTGAAAAATATATGAGAGGCAATTCAAAATTGAGGAAAATAAAGGATTAAGTATCTGGGGGTGCAGGTAACTAACAATCTGAATTGGTCTCTCCACGCATCATCCTTAGTGAAGAGTGCAAACCAGTATCTGCATTTCCTGTATCAGATGAGGAGAGCACGTCTTTTTCCTTCTGTCCAGGCCACTTTTTACAGAGGCATGATGGGAACATTTTAACAAACTGCATCACTGCTTGGTTTGGTGGGAGCAGCACCTCAGATAGAAGGCCCATACAGAGAATGGTGAGGACAGCGGAGAAGCTTATAGAAAGCTCTCTTCCCATTGTTCAGCTTACTGCTTGTAAGGACTATGTGCTTAGAGCTCAAAGCATTGTTAGAGACCCCACACACCCATTTCACGGTCTGTTTCTGTTGCTTCCCTCTGGGAGGAGGTTTTGAAGTATTTCCAGCACGACTATCTGATTCTGAACAGCTTTGTTCCCTAGACCATCTGTCTCTTAAGATTCGTTTTTCTCGTCATGTACATGTATACTTCTGAACTAGACTGTGTTATTTCTCTGTATCATATAATATATGTAGGTATATGCATAATTTCATATTTCTTTATTTATTTTGTCATGTTTACATAGTGTATATTGAAGGTGGTGACCCTTTGAGAACTGAATGCAACGAAAATTCATTTTAATGTATGCCAATTCATGGCAAAGTGACAATAACGTCTATTCTATTCTATTCTATTCTATTCTATTCTATTCTATTCTATTCTATTCTATTCTATTCTATTCTATTCCATTCCATTCCATTCCATTCCATTCCATTCCATGGTGGGATTCAAATTATTTTACTACCGGTTCTGTGGGCTTGGCTTGGTGGGAGTGGCAGGGGAAGGATACTGTAAAATCTCCAGTCAAAAGTGGCTTTTGCCGGTTTTCTGAACTACTCAAAGTTTCTGCTACCGGTTCTCCAGAACTGGTCAGAACCTGCTGAATACCACCTCTGATTCCATTCCATTCCATTCTTTGTATGGGGCTTTGTTAAGTTATGGAATTCATAGTCATCAAATGTGATGATGGACTTCAGTTTAGATAGCTTTAAAAGGGGACTGGAGAAATTCATGGAAGATCAGATTATTATTGACTTGGAAGGTAAATCATAGTTATGAGGTGATTCATTTTTATGTTCTGCATGTAAGCTGCCTAAAATGAACTGGAAGGCCTAGAAGCATCAATAGGAATGTCATGGTAGACTTGATGGAATCTTTGCTTGGTCTTAAATAGAACTTATGTTTTTTTATGCTTAAAGGATGAAGAGGCATCTCATAAAGAACAAAGGCACATTTCTAGAGTTAGGGAACCATAAATTCTTCTTACTGCTTTCTTCAAGCATGAGTTTTCTTTGGCCTTTTTTTTTTTTTTAGAAAGAAAGGAACAAAAACCAAGTCAGAAATATCTGATGGCCTCTATCTATTTATCCTAATTTTCCAGAAGAGACTGCTTCCCTTCCTCAGCTAAGGAGAATGAAACAAACAAACACATTTTAGGACACAACACACTTCTTGTGAGATTAAAGAAACTGGTTATCTTCCATAATTCATGTGGCTGAATAATAATCTGTTATTATCCAGAGCAAAGAAAGAGTAATTTACAGACAGACATAAATACTTAATCATTGGAATGAATGATATTGCTCATGTTATTGCAGGCAAAATAAATTCCTCTCCTGACTATCTAAAAGAATTTTTCCCTACCTACCGACTAGGGGGGGTGGGATTTGGGGGCGGGACGGACATTAAGGTAAATCAGCCAAGCCTACTATGATCTCAGGATCCTCTCTGGCCTGAGCTCATATTGAGAATAGTTATTAGTTAATAATAAGAAGAAGAAACATTAGCCAACATATTCTGATCTATTATTACAATAGGAGAAAAATGGAAGTATTGCTGAATAACGTTTGAGGATATTCTTATCTAGCTACAGATTTGGGGAACCAGTTTTCAGAATTCTTCAGCAACCATGTTAGCTAAAAATAGTTGGAGCAGACCATAAGCAGAGACCAGCTTATGTATATTTGGATCGGAAGAATGCTAAGAAGGGAAGATTCTTTCTTTCTTTCTTTCTTTCTTTCTTTCTTTCTTTCTTTCTTTC
>NW_020769330.1:15153474-15166837 GCF_900518735.1 Pseudonaja textilis | reverse complement strand
AAACTAAACTAAACTAAACTAAACTAAACTAAACTAAACTAAACTAAGGACCAGCCCAAGGTGCCTCTGCCAGCAAAAATGGAGCTCAGGAGGGCTGCACACTACTCTCTTGAGCTCCATTTTCAATGGCAGAAGACTAGCAAAACAAACAAAACACAAAACAAAAGGAGAAATGTTTCCCCTTTTGCATGTGAGCATGCAAGAAGGGACAGGAAAGGAAATTTCACAAGAAGAGTTCTCCACTCCTCTACTCGTTGTAGAATACCTTATGACAACAGACTTGAAATTCTAGACCTAGAAAACCTTGAATTATGCCGTCTTCGGTCTGATCTAAGTATGGTATATAAAATCATACATTGTAATGACTTACCTGTCAATGAATACTTCAGCTTCAACCATAACAACACAAGAGCACACAATAGATACGAACTCAAGGTAAACCGCACCAAACTTGAATGCAGAAAATATGACTTCAGCAATAGAGTGGTCAACGTCTGGAATACTCTACCTGACTCTGTGGTTTTTTCCTCAAACCCCAAAAACTTTAACCTTAGACTGTCTACTATTGACCTCACCCCTTTCCTAAGAGGTCTGTAGGGGGCGTGCATAAGTGCACCAACATGCCTACCATCCCTGTCCTATTGTTTCTTTGTATTTTTCTTATATGTATCCATTTCATGTATTCATACTTATGTAGATACTTATACCTATTATCTTGTAAGTGATTGACAAATCAAAATAAATAAATAAATAAGAAAGAGGAAGAGGAAATAAAAAGAAGGGAAGGTGGAAAAAGAGCAAGGGAGGAAAAATAAGGAAAGAGGGGGAGGAAGAAGGAAGGAGTATGAAGAGGGGAGTAAAGAAGAAGAAAAGAAAGGGATGAAGGAAGGAAGATTATAATGAGAATGAGGGAGGGTCTGAGGGAAATCCTGCCTTAGCACTTGGCGACCACACTAACCCTAACCCGACACGAGTGACATTGAGCTGCCCACACCGACACTGTGTCAGGATTTTGGCAGTTACCCCATTTGGAGCCAAACTTCCAAAACTTCAGAAGGATTTATTTGGGAGTTAAAATATCTGGCATCGCCTGGGAGTAGCTGACTCTGAGACACATAATTCACTGTCACCCTTGACCCTGGTTTCCCCCCCCGCCCCCCGCCGCGGGTGTGTCATAATTCATACCCATTGGTGAGACACATCCATAGTCATCAATCATGTTCTCCAGTTAGAATTTTGCATGGCAGAAACTTCAGTCACCTAGTTACTATCTCTGAAAAACGATGTATGGAATGCACTTTCGATTTCCAAGCTGCCGCACTGCTCTTTCAAACCCCTTTCCCCCCTCCCTTTTGGTTGGCAACTCTAAAAAGACCATAGACATATTTTATGAGTTGATACACTGGCCACATCCAAGCTGGCCATGCCCCCTGCTCCCCCCACAGGTCGAACACAATCCTGATGCGTCCTCAATGAAATTGAATTTGCCTCGTTCTAAACAATGGCAACAGTTTTCCATCCTTATGTTCTGAGATTTTAGAGAACACATTAAAGTGGCATTATTCCATCAGTTAGTTAATTAGCAATGTAGCATCCAAATGGGCCCAAAACCTAATCCACATGCATACC
This sequence comes from Pseudonaja textilis, assembly GCF_900518735.1. Next base: position 15,165,208 of record NW_020769330.1, on the reverse strand, counting down.
AGAGTTGGTATTCAACAGGTTCTGACAAGTTCTGGAGAACTGGTAGTGAAAATTTTGAGTAGTTCGGAGAAGCGGCCAATCCCACCTCTGACTGGCCCCGCCCCCATCTATTCTCTGCCTCCCGAGTCCCAGCTGATTGGCTGGGTCTTCTTTTGTTGCCCTGCACAGGAGAACGGAGCTGGAAAGCAGGTTAGTGGGGTTAGGAGGGAATGGAGATTTTGCAGTATCCTTCCCCTGCCATGCCCACCAAGCCACGCACATAGAACTAGTAGTAAAATAATTTGAATCCCACCACTGATGCATACCTATATACAGGTAGTCCTGGACTTACAACACTTCATTTAGTGACCGTTCAAAGTGACCCTGGCACTGAAAAAAAAGGGGGATTTATGATTGTTTTTCACAATTTGCAGCATCTCCATGGTCAAGTGATAAAAATTCAGACGCTTGGCATCTGACTCATAGTTATGACGGTTGTAGTGTGGTGGGGTCATGTGATCTGCTTTTGTGACCTTCTGACCAAAAAAAAGTCAATGGAAAGGCTAAATTTACCTAACAACCGTGTTACTGACCTAACAGCTACACTTAACAATGGGGGCAAGAAAGGTCGTAAAATGGGGCAAACTTCACCTAGCAACTGTTTTGCTTAGCAACAGAAATTGTGGTCGTAAATCAAGGACTATCTGTATGTTTAACAGTTGCAAGGTACCCTGTAGGTCATCTAGTCCAACCCCCTGCCTGAGCGGGAGACCCTACACCATTTCTGACAAATGGCAGTCCAATCTCTTCTTGAAAGTCTCAAGTGATGAAGCTCCTACAACTTCCGAGGGCAACTTCTGTTACATTGGTTGATTGTTCTCACTGTCAGGAAATTCCTCCTTATTTCCAGGTTGAATCTCTCCTTGTTTAGTTTCCATCCATTGTTCTTTCTCTGGCCTACAGGCACTTTAGAAAATAGCTTGACCCCCTCCTCCTCTCTGTAGCAGCCCCTCAAATACTGGAAGACTGCTATAATGTCTCCCCTGGTCCTTCTCTTTACTAGACTAGCCAAGCCCAGTTCCTGCAACCGTTCGTTGTATGTTTTAGCCTCCAGTCCCCTAATCATCCTGGTTGCTCTTATCTGAACTTTTCTAGAGTCTCAACATCTTTTTTATAATGTGGTGAACAAAACTGGATGCAGTACTCTAGGAGTGGTCTTACTAAAGCTTTATAGAGTGGCATTAGTTCTTCGCTTGATCTTGATTGTATCCCTCTGTTAATACAATTTAGGATTGCATTAGCTTTTTTGGCTGCTGCTGCACACTGCTGGCTCATATTTAGCTGGTTGTCCACTAAGACTCCAAGATCCCCCTCACAGTTACTGCTCTTGAGCCTGATTTCACCCAGTCTAGGACTTTACTTTTGTCTACATTGAATTTCATTTTGTTAGATACGGCCCAGTGTTCTAATCTGTCAAGATCCATCTGGATCTTGAGCCTATCTTCTTGGGTGTTAGCTATTCCTGCCAGCTTTATTTATTTATTTATTTGTTGGGGGGGCTAATCCTATCCCTGTGTGAAATTACATGGTAACTCCAGATGTGGGGGGGAAATTGCCAATCTACACTCTTTAAATTGTCACTAGCGTGTTAAAAATATTGGAGGTGTTTTGGAAAGGTGAAATCATTAATTTTAAGAAAAGAAGGAAGACCAGTAGGAGAGTTATGGAAAATGTTCCAGATTTTGTTTCCATTCCATATTATTTTCTGTCTCTTGTATAATCTTTGGAGATCAATCTACTAAGTAGATTGGAGATCTATTAATATGTAGGAGGCCATTGTTGGGTTGATAAGGAAGAATGACAATAGTCTGATAGAGAAAGGTGAAGAGATAACCCCAAATATAACATCTGTCCAGAATCCAGTCATCAAACTCTGATTAATCCTGATACACAACCGATCTTTTCAATTAATGGAAAATAAGCTGCTCTTTTCAGTAGCCGATTACCACAGGCCATTCAGCAGTATTTTTATTCTTCCACATTTGACCTTAAAACTGTTTTGTAGTTATCAAGGATACAATTTTTCACACAGTAGGGATGTAAGAACTGCTAATTAAATGGTGTTTAATGACATTTGTTTCTTAAAGCCGGAGCTGATTAAATGTAGCATGTAATTTTTTTCACACACACTCAAAAAAATCAAATCAAGCCATTCTGCCAATTTTCAAATGTGCTTAATAAGCCGGGCCAAAATAATTAGACATCTGATGGTGTCACATCAGGGTTCAGAGGAAAAGTTGGCACATTAGGTGCCATTTATTGAAAATGTTTAAAATGTTCAGAGGTGGGTAAAAATCACAAACATTAGAGAGCTTTGCTAATTTCCCAGCATTTATTCCTAGGACAAAAATATCAATTTTAGTACAAGTGGAATGTTTCCTATAGAGCTTTACCTCTATAAATACTGACATTCTTATATTTGTTTTATTTATTCATTTCCTCTGTTTTTCTTAGAGCCAGGTTCCAACACAGCTGTTAGTTTGGCACCATTTCAATGTTTCTTCCTCTTCCTCCTTTTAGGAGCAGTTTTATCAGAGGGATGATTACAGTTAATCAGAGATCAAACACAGGCCAGGATAATGTCATGATATTCAGTAGGTATCTGAACTTGTCACAATGATGATGATGATGACATCCATGGACAAATCAAAGAGGGCTAAGCGGAAGAACAAATAAAAGAGCCATTTTGGTGCAGTGGTGAAGGTGCTGGCCTAGAAACCAGGAGATTGTTAGTTCTAGTCCTGCCTTAGGACATGAAAACTGGCTGGGTGACTTTGAGCCAATCACCAAGACACCATGAGTTCCAGTCCTGCCTTAGATTTGAAAGTCAGGTGGGTGACTTTGGGCCAATCACCAGGAGGCTGTGAGTTCTAGTCCTGCCCTAGGTACGAAAACTGAAAAAATAGCTTTTAGACTTATATACAGCTTCACAATGCTTTATATCCCGCTCTAAGCAGTTTACAAAGTTTGCGTATTGCCCCCAACAATCTGCATTTTATCAACTGCAGAAGGATGGAAGGCTGAGTGAACCTTGAACTGGTGAGAATCAAACTCCTGACAGGGAGCAAAGAGTTAGACTGCAGTCCTGCATTCTAACCATTGCACCACCATGGCTCTTAAGATGCACAAGGGTGATCCTTGGTGATAATCAAGCAGACCAAGAAACCATCTTGAAGATGATATAAAAATCAATATAAAAGACAAGACAAGGAAATGCTATGCTAAGCTACAATGTGCTAAAATATAGTTGACTGTCCCAAAGGAACTTTTTCAAAAAGCAACTAGACTGGTGCCAAAACACTCCCTTAGAACTTCATAAATCAAGAAAGGAGAGCTGTGACTTCCCTTAGGAAGACAACCAAATATCACCATCTTTAATAGATTAGCAGATTAAAAGAGTTGGAAGGGATGTTGTAGGTCATCTAGTCCAACCCTCCAGCCAAACAAGAGATTCTACACCATTGCTAACAGATGGCAGTCCAGTTGTCAGTGTTCCAGCAAACCTCCATTCCAATTAATAACTCCAAGACAGACAACTCTCAAAGGTACGTTTATTTGGATAGTAACTGGCCCATCTGTGGAATCCCAAATCTGAAAATTCCGGGCTTCCTTGCAAAAGTCAAAGCTACAAATCCATCTCCCCTTAGCCATCACCACATCACATGGTCCAATCATCATCCGTCCTAAAGTAAGATTCCCATTTCATTATGCGCCACACTTGAACCCTGAACCAAACAAAAGAATTTTATTTTGTCTAACTGGATATACTCAAATGAATTTCTCCCTCCCACTTTCTCAGGCTCAATTATGGCAGCGTGGGAGTATCAAATCTCAATATAGCTTCCAAGGCTGACACCAGTCTCTTCTTGAAAGCGTCCAGTGCTGAAATATCCATAACTTCTGAAGGCAAGCTGTCGCACTGGTTGATTATCCTCATGGCGAGGAAGTTTCTCCTTAATCCCAGTTGATTTTCTCCTTTATTAGTTTCCACTCATTGCTTCTTTTCTTGCCTTCAGGTGCTTTGGAGAATAGCTTGACTTCCTCTTCTTTGGGGCAGCCCCTCAAATATTGGAGCACTGTTATCATGATGCCCCAGTCCTTCTTTTCACTAAAATAGACTTACTCATTCCTGCAACAATTTTTTGTATGTTTTAGTCTCCACCCTTCTAATCGTCTTTGCTGTCCTTCTCTGCACCCTTTCCAGAGTCTCTATCTACATCTTTTCTGTAACATGGTGACCAAAACTGCATGCACTATTCCAGGTTTGCAAAGCCTTTATAAAGTGGTACTCTTAAATCTTCCAGTGATGAAGCACCCACAACTTTTGAAAGCAAACCATTCCGCTGGTTGATTGTTCTCACTGTCAGTAGAGGTGGGCTGATGCAGGTTTGGGCCGGTTTGCCCAAACCCCTTGTTCTGATTCTGTAGCTGTTCAGAGAACCGGCAAATCAGACCATGGGCTGGCCTCACCCCCACCTATTTGGGAGCCATTTTCAGCCATTCTGGAGGTGAAAATGGCCTAAAAATGCCCCCCAAAATGGCCTGAAAACAGCCCCGAAACAGGCTGAAAAACAGGTGGGAAAATGGGTGGGGGCGGGGCCAGGCAGTGATGGGATTAACCCCAACTGGCTGAATCCTACCTGTTCCTTTGAGGCAAGTGGCCGGGGGGGCGGGACTGGGTATGATGAGTGACATCACCCACCCAGTCACATGACCAACTGGCCACACCTACCCAGCCAGAGAACCAGTTGTTAAAAAAATTTGCAGCCCACCCCTGACTGTCAGGGAATTTCTCCTTAATTCCACATTGCTTTTCTCCTTGGTTAGTTTCCATCCATTGTTTCTTTTTCCTGCCCTCTGGTGCTTTGGAGAATAAATTGATCCCCTTATTTATCTGGAAAATAAATTGACCACAATCCATCATACAAAAATAGGATTTTTATTTTAATCCTCACCCCACCCCCGTAGCACAAAAACTGCCTTCTTTGAAGCAGAGATAATTGCACTTGCTTTCTGACCCCTTTTTGTGAAAAGTTTTCCCTTTGCATAAAAGCTTCCCTTTTGTTTTCTTTTCTGGGTTTTTTTTTCCTTCCCTCCTCCCTCTTACGGGTGAAGAGCAGCTCTGAAAGGAAAGCGCAATATCTCCGTTCATCATTTATTAACATGTGATTATTGTACAATAAATTTGGCTAAATAGATAAGAAGTATCAAATTAAAAATTTAATCTCCAAGAGCAGCAAACAGGAAAAGATTTGGGGCAAGCAATCTGGAGCCGTGGATTTGATTTCCTGCCAGTTTTCAATCTTTGAGAGAAGGCTGGTGAAGAACAGCCAGGGACGCCGGAGTCCAGGACGCACAAGCTATAATTCATATCAATTCTGTTGCATAATTCACTCTTAGGTGCTTTGATCTTAAACACACCATACCTTTCTCTTCAAGGGGAAAAAAAGTCTATCAGGCAATGTTTCATGTTCTTGAGGGAATTATTTTCTGTAAAGAAAAAGAGAAGGATGGGAAAAGAGAGGGAAAGAAGGAAGAAAGGAACTTAGATTAATATATCAGAAGAAAGCTTAATAGACATATTGCAGCAAGCAACTCCAGGACGTCCTTGACTTAAGAACACAATTGCGCCCCTGTCACTAAGTAAGGCAGTTGTTTTGTCCCATTTTAGAACTTTTTTTGCAACAGCTGTTAAACAAATCCTTACAGTTGTTAAGCAAAACATTGGTTGTTAAGTGAATCAGGTTTCCTTTATTGATTTTACTTGTCAGAAGTCAGCTGGGCAGTAACAGCCTCCCCTGGGCTCTGGAGGCCCTCTGGAAGCTGGAAACAGGCCCAGAACTAAAGGAGGACAAAAGGAGGGAAAGAAAGAAAGACACCCAAACTATTTCACTTTCTTGGCATTCTGTCATGCCCCTGTCAGAGTGTGGATCCAGGAGGAAGACAAACAGCTGATAGGTAGTGGGAGTGTGGCTCCGTTGGCTGTGGAGGAAACTGGGGAAGGGCAAAGTCTGGCTGGGCAGAGAAGGAAAGAGGTAGAACAAGGGAGAGGGAGTTCAGAGGAAGACCCAGGTCCTCCCCCTCTTCATCCTAGGGCACGCAGGGAGGAACGGAGAAGAGAGCAATGTGGGTTGCATGGCTTATGGGGGAGGAAAGGGCCCTGATTCCTTTCATTAGCCACAACTGAGAACGAGAGTTTAAAAGAGATGCAAGCTGAGTGCTGTGTCTTTTGGGAAAAAATGTGAGTTTATCTTGGGTTGACTTTGGTTATCTGTATTCCTGGCATCCCCCCAACCAGGCTGAATTACGGTCATGCCAGACTAATTACCTCTTTTTGCCTTGTTTGGACTTATTGTTACAGATTTTATTGACCACTTTTTGGACTTGATTCTCCACAGCCAAAGGCTGTTCCCGGGAGAGTTTTTCTCCAGCCCAGAAGGTAACCAGGACATTGAGGGCAAAGTTGGAGATAATAAAGGGACTCTTACTGATTATCTGACTGTGTTGCCTTTGTGCCACGCCCTGAGTCATTGCACATCCATAAGAACAATTGCAGTGAAAAACTAAAATGAAATGAAATGAAAGCAGTAACTGGGATCTTGGAGTCCTAATGGATGATCAGTTAAAACAAGCCAACAGTGTGCAGCAACAGCTAAAAAAGCCAACACAATTCTAGGTTCAATTAACAGAGGAATAGAATCAAGGTCCCATGAAGTACTAGCACCGCTTTACAAAGCTATAGTAAGACCACACCTGGAATACTGTATCCAATTTTGGTCACCATACTATAAAAAAGATGTAGAGACTCTGGAAAGAGTACGGAGAAGGACAGCAAAGATGATTAAAGGGTTGGAGACTAAAACATACGAAGAACAGTTGAAGGAATTGAGTAAGTTTAGTTCAGTGAAAAGAAGGACTAGGGGTGACATTATCACAATGTTCCAATATTTAAGGGGCTGTCACAAAGAAGAGGGGATCAACTTATTTTCCAAAGCACCAGAGGGCAGGACAAGAAACAATGGATGGAAACTAACCAAGGAGAGAAGCAATCTAGAAATAATGAGAAATTTTCTAACAGTGAGAACAGTCAACCAGTGGAACAACTTGCCCTCAGAAGTTGTGGAGTTGTGGCTGTACCTTAACTAGAGGCTTTTAAGAAGAGACTGGACTTGTCTGGAATGGTTTAGTGCAGGGGTGTCAAACTCGTGTTGTCATGGCGGTGTCACCTGACGTATCAGAACTTTTTCCCCCTTTGCTAAACCGGGCAAGAGTGTAGGCAGTGCATGAGACATCCAATCCACAGACCATGAGTTTGACAGCCCTGGTTTAGGGTCTCCTGCTGGTGCCAGGGGTTGGACTAAAAGATCTCCAAGGTCCCTTCTAACTCTGTTATACTGAAATTACTTAGGACTGCATGTATATGGAACCATGGTGAATATGACACTTTTTCCAGCCTCAGAAAGTCTTGTTTTTCAATTGCAAAATTTTCCAATAAATCTTTATTTTCAAGAACACATCCTACAGAACTACAGAACTGACTTTTGAAATTTCACCACAGCTGAAGTCCACACGTTGAAGTTCCTACAGTTGAGAAATGCTGCCCTAAAGACAGAAAAACCAATATTTCCTTTGAAATTTGCCATCTAACCCCCACTGCTAAAACTCAGAAACCTAAGCATATTTCTGTAGCCTGAAGTAATAATTTGCTTTCTAGGAGAAAATTATTACTATTATTTTGGCTCATCTGATTTAGTATTTAATGTTTCCCTGTAATCAAGGCTACCCAGCTATCTACAGCAACAACAAATTTCAAACTTTGTTCAGGCTGCAAGAATCTTGCTATTGTTTTTTGAAGTCACATATCCTGTGATCAAGAGGCAAGCACAAGTAAGAGAAAATTGGCAATAAAATAAAAAGCATTCTGTTTCTTGTAAATGGAAAATTAACATTTTCAATGTACCAAAAATGAAAGCTAGATTTTGCAGTTATTTGGGGAAGTTAATTAAAAGTTCAGAAATTGAAGTTGCTCTTGCTGGGATAAAAGTTTAATATTTAAAGAAATTGAAATTACTTGTAAGTGGAGAACATCTATATTTAGATTATTTCTACACTTGTTTTGTTGTTAAAGATAAAAGGAAGAATTTCTCAAGAGCTGTGTAGCTGCAAACACCATAAGATATTTCAATACTTGACTAGCAATTTCAGCTTTTAAAAAGCTCTATCAGGAAATCCATCAGTTCTACATGAGGAGATGCTATTTGGGCAGCAAATCAGCTGAATTTAATTCTCAATTCCCTAAATTTGAGCTGGAAGAAGAAGCAGAAACATCAGCAATAGTGAAATTTATTCTGCCTTATCTATTTTCACCTCTTTAGGTACAGTCTGCAATTTACCCAGAGGGTCAATGATCCAAATCTGGGGGGAAAATATTCATATTGCATATACTGTATCTTTATTAAGCACAATCAAAACATAAAATTAAAAAATATATTCAGAGAGTAAAGGGTAAACATCTAGGATGGATGTTGATAGCATGAGGGGTTGTTTTTTTCCCATTGTAGATGCTTGATTGAAGTCATTTAAACATCTCTCTTCCTTTTGCCTGTCTGGCTTCTGCAACCAGACCATGTATGTATGTATGTATGTATGTATGTATGTATGTATGTATTTATTTATTTATTTTTACTTACTTACTTACTTACTTACTTACTTACTTAACAATATCTTACAGCCCATTTGTGGCTTTGAAGAATGATGAGAAAAAGTGTTTCAAATGATACAGAGATATGTTTCAAATCAAAATATATATGGCCATCCACACCCAAACGATCACATTTTATCTTTATTTTTTCGCTAATATCTCTGGACTCACATGGTGGATTAGGAAACCTGATCAAGAACCAATGGTACTTATTTATTTTATTTATTCAATCAGAATAGAACTTGGAGGTCTTTCTAGTCTAATCCTTTGCTCTGGCAGGAGACCTTATACCAGTGATGGCAAACCTATGGCAGGTGTGCCGGAAGTGGCACACAGAACCATCTTTCCGGGCAGGCCAGCTGTTGCTCTTCCAGGTTCCGGCACACCAGCCAGCTGGTCTTCTCATGTGTGGGAGTGTCAGAAACCGGAAGAGTGGCTTCCCGATGTGCATGTGTATGCCGGGAAGCTGAGCTTCCGGTTCCTGGCGCGGGCATGAGTGCCGGCCAGCTGGTCTTTATGTGCGCATGCGCACCAGAAACTGGAAGACCAGGTGGCTGGCACACATGTGCATGATAGAAACCAGAAGCTGTTCTTCCGGTTTCTGACATTCCCACACGCACGCATTAGGGATCTGCTCTTCTGGTTTCTGGCGCTCCTCCTTCCGTGCGCATAGTTTTGTTTCAGCACTCGGTGCCGAAAAGATTCACCAACACTGCCTTATACCATTTCAGACAAATAGTTGTTCAATCTCTTCTTAAAATCCTCCAGTGATGGAGAACCCACAACTTCTAGAGCTAAGTCGTTCCAGTGGTTATTTGTCCTCACTCTTAAGATGTTTTTCCTGAATTCCCGGTTGCTTCTCTCCTTGATTAATTTCCATCCATTGTTTCTTGTCCTGCCTACAGTTGTTCTGTTTGCCATTCATCTCATCATAAGGTGACTCTGGGCAGCTTCCAATGTTGAAAAGGCTAAAACTATACCAAACAAGCATATAATAACAAGAATAAAATACTCTAAAAATACAAATTATCAGCTAAAACTAAAAGATGGGAAGAGAAAGAATATGTAGGATGGGCGAGGTGAGATTTTTGTCTTTCCATTTTAGTGATAAAATGTTTTCTCGGGGATTCAATAGCATTTAAGCTTATGCACCGCTCCATAATGCTTTATGGCAATCTGGGTGGTTTATAATGTCAGCCTACTGCCCCCAACAATTGAGGTCCTCATTTTACTGACCTCAGAAGAATGGAAGGCTAAGTCAACCTTGAAACCCATCAGGATCAAACTCTAGGCTGTTAGCAGAGTTTGCCTGCAATTGTGTATTTTAACCACTATAGTTCAAAGCTATAGTTCAAAACTACACCATGCCAAATGATTATTATTTTACAACCAACCTGAGTCTGGCACCTGTCAATAGATTTTTGATCTCTTTTTATAATTCATCCCTTAAATCAGGTGTAGGTTTCCATTTCTTGAACCCAGACAGAATTATCGATGAAGCTAAATAAAAAGATAGACTTGCTAGATGGTCTATGTTTATTGACAATTCTCCAAAGGCCCGATTGGGCATTAGAAAGGAAAAATGTGGAAAGGAGTGGAAGATAGGAAGCATTGTTAGCAACTGATAATGTCTACCCGTGGGCTATTTTCCCAGAAGAAAGTTATAATTACAACAATTCAGACTCTGGAGTTTTGGGTCTGGAAAGTTTGTTGAAAAATTCACCTTTCTCTGAAATTGCGTGCCAGCAAATGTTTACAAATGAGCTGAGATCGAGACATTTCCACAAATTTAGCAGAGAAGGCTAAATTGACTGTTTTGATGAAAGAAAAGAATACAATTAATGTTGCTTCTACTTGGAAACCACTTTTGGACTTTGTGCTTGAGGTGGGGAAAAAATGAAACTTTGATTTTATGTTTTGCTGATTTAGCTAGGTTTTGTGTTATACAAATGGCTAATATATATGCTATTATATAAAAGTTAAAAAAATTGAGGTTTCGTGTTATTATTATCTTATTCTAATAGACCCAAAGGAGTCAGAAATCAATGTTTTTTTTCTTTTCCTCTCTCTTCCCTAAACCTTTCTCTCTTCCCCTTTTCCTCCTCTATTTTACTTCAATTTTTCTTTATATTTTTGTATTTTATGCTTTGTAAAAAAAAATTTTTTAAAAAAATGAACCCAGAAGTTTCTATAAATTAGGTATGAGAAACTACCGTAATCTTAAAGTAGGAGATTGAGGTAAGGGATCACTAGGGACTGACTACAATGATTTATTACCCTGGTTTTATTTAATGTGTCCATCAGGGCAGCTGGAGACTATCTCTGTAATAAAATGAACAGTGAATGCATTATTTTATGATCATTTTAAATGGTGTTAACATTATTACTGTTAATGCCACTTCAATGTGATCTGTGAGGAGAATTCCCTTCCCTGCCATAAATCAATGGTCAAATTATTATCTGTGAAATTCAGGGGACCTGAAGAGGCTGCTCTTGAAATTTTCATTGAGGTTGGTGGTTATTACGCAGCCATTATAAGGATGAATAATCCCACTTAGCCATTTGGAATCAGCTTTATAATTTACAATGGTTGGCGCATTTATGTGTTGAAGGGCAGCGCATAAAAGGTAAAAATAAATAAATATTGACCAGCATGGCAGACTTTGCCATTTGATGCTTATTCCAGTCCAGAAGTAGTAGTAGCTGTTGTTAGTAATATTAGTCCTTCTATAGTTGCAAGGCAACCAAATTTAAATCACATCTTTAAACAGAATTATCTCCTCACTTAATGTGGAATTAAGAATCTGATCATTGTAAATTTAGGTATAAATCAAGCTAAGGTCATTTTTTTTCTTTTTAGTATAATGTTTTTAACTTTATCTTCCTTCCTTTCTTCCCTCCTTCCCTCTCCTCCTCCTCCTTCTTCCTCTCCCTCTCTCCCTCCCACCTTTCTTTCTTTCTTTCTTTCTTTCTTTCTTTCTTTCTTTCTTTCTT
>NW_020769330.1:15117033-15129285 GCF_900518735.1 Pseudonaja textilis | reverse complement strand
CTGGGTTAGTCTCTTTCTCTCAGCCTAACCCACCTCACAGGGTTGTTGTGGGGAAAATGGGAAAAGGAAGGACTATTAGGTATGTTTGTCTCCTTAAGTTATTTATAAAAATAATAAAGGCGGGAAATAAATAAATGAATAATCTAGCCACTCTAATAATGATATTCTTGTCACCATGGAAAAGGGAAATGGAAGGAAACCTAGAGTGGGGATAAAACAAGATTAACAAATTATTTTTCCAGCCATCTTCTTCTCCCAACCTCAGGTTGACCTTCCTGACTTTTACTGCAAGGAAATGCAGAAGATATCTGGAACTGAAGTGCTCCAATTTTCTGACTGTCATCAAAGAGTTATTTATTCATTTATTTATTATTTAAATGTGTTAGAGACACCCAGTTCCTTCCCATTATTCTTACTGCACTAAGAGGAAAACATATTTAAACTTTTCTCCTTTGTGGCCAAATTCCCCCCAATTCAGACCAAATTAGACATGGTTTAAATATTCGAGTTTAGATTGGATTCACTACACTGGATATAGTTTAAGTATTTGAGATTATGTGTTTACATCTTCTCCCCAGGTTGAATCCCCTATAGAATGAAAAGGTTTACAAACGTCTCGGGATATAAGCAGCCATGCTGGTTATCTACCACTCAGAAATTTGGAGGCAATGGGCCATGAGGTTAATTCAGCCAAGCAAATCTTTATGCCTTTATCCTGGGCAGCCAGAAGCTAGCAGAATAGAGGACTTTTTAATATATATAAATGAATTGTCAAATGCTGCTCTTTCCACATAGCTAAATCAAATACAGATACAGATAATCAGAGTTGGAAGGGACCTTGTAGGTTATCTAGTCCACCCCCCCCCATGCACGAGACCCTACCCCATTTCTGACAAATGGCAGTCCAGTCTCTTCTTGAAAGTCTCAAGTGATGGCGCTCCCACAACTTCCTAGGGCAACTTCTGTTCCATTAGTTGATTGTTCTCACTGTCAGAAAATTTCTCCTTATTTCCAGGTTAAATCTCTCCTTGTTCAGTTTCCATCCATTATCCCTTGTCTGGCCTACAGATGCTTTAGAAAATAGCTTGTCCCCTTCCTCTCTGTGGCAGCCCCTCAAATATTGGAAGACTGCTATCCTGTCTCCCCTGGTCCTTCTCTTCAGTAGACTAGCTAAGCCCAGTTCCTGCAACTGTTCTTCAAAAATTTTAGTTTCCAGTCCCCTAATCATCCTGGTTGCTCTTCTCTGCACTTTTTCTAGAGCCTCAACATAGAGTGGTGACAAATCGCACATCATCTTGATAGGATCTATAGAAAGGAGCCTCTGGGATCATGTAATCAATGTGGTCTTTCTGACACGTGTGTCTTCAGTGACATGGTTGTGAGATAGACTTTCTGTACTTAGGGGTCTCTCTCCTAACTAGACAACTGGGTCATAGGAAATTAGAAGACGTAAAATGTAAACATAAAATAAATGACTTCTTGGACAACTATTTCTTACTATATGTTCTGACTTCAAGTATATTACTATATATTTAAAATGATACAGATAATGCTTGATTTACAACCATAATGGGGCTTGCCTATTACACTTTTAAGTGGTGATGGCCATCAGTTGGGACAGTCTCACTTAACGAACCTCATCCTCTGGTCTCTCTGATGCAGCTAGTCAACGAATATGTGGGTCATTAAGTGGAGCACAGGGTGCCACAGGGGTGGGGGAGACCCTAGTGGATTGTAATGGAGGGAGAGAGGTGGGGGCTCACTGTAGCATCCCTGTGGTCAGCCATAAGAGTGAATGGCCACGCGGGCAATACAGCGGCTGTAATTTCAAAACATAGTTGTAAGTAGGTTTGGGGATTCTATCATAATTTTGAATGGTCGATGAGCACCAATCATTAAGTGAGGACTACCGATAGGTATATTTTGCCTATGTATACTGAAGAGAGGGATGTGGTGGCTCAGTGGCTAAGATTCTGAACTTATTGATCAGAAAAGTTGGCAGTTCGGCAGTTCGAATCCCTAGCACTACATAATGGAGTGAGCTCCCTTTACTTCTCCCTGCTTCTTCCAACCTAGCAGTTCAAAAGCATGTAAAAATGCAAGTAGAAAAATAGGAACCACTTTGGTGGGAAGGTAACAGCGTTCTGTACACTTTCGGTGTTTAGTCATGCTGGCCACATGACCACAGAGATGTCTTCGGACAGGGCTGGCTCTTCGGCTTTGTAACAGAGATGAGCACCACTTCCTATAGCCAGAAACGACTAGCACGGATGTGCGAGAGAAGCTGTTACTTTCACCTTTATACTGAAGAGATAGATACAGGTAATCCTTGACTTACAACCACAATTAGGCCCCAAATTCCTGCAACTACAATAAGTGAAACTTTTGTTAAGTGAGCTTTGCCCCATTTTACAATTTTTCTTGCTATGGTCTTTAAGTGAACCACTGCAGTTGTTAACTTAGTAGTATGGTTGTTAAGTGAATCTGGCTTCCCCATTGAATGCTTGTCAAAAGGTCACAAAAGGGAATCACATGACCCCAGGACACTGCAACTGTTATAAATATGAGTCAGTTGCCAAGCGTCTGAATTTTGATCACGTAACCATGGGGATGTTGCAATGGTCGGAAGTGTGAAAAACGGTCCTAAGTCACATTTTTCCAGTGACATTGTAACTTTGAATAGTCATTAAATGAATTGTTGTAGGTCAAGGGTTAAGTACAGTTTGTTGTAAGAAGTAAGCAGATATGGCATAAGTGGATATGGTAGATCCCTTCCACTTATCATTCTACAGATTTGTAATCTGGAATACGGATTTTTTTTTAAAAAAATATCTGCAGAATATTCACCACCCTGGATAAGGAAGGATAAGGATTTGGATTGGGACTTTCTTTGAAAAAAATAACGCAAGGATTAATACAAAGGATTTCTTCCAATGTTGTTAAACACATTAAAAGCTTAGCATGCTTAGAGTAGCATAGAAGTTCTTTGAAGAATAGCATTTCCCACAAATGTCGAATCCAAGCAAGAGACTTGATTTTTATTTATGTGTTAATGGTTAAATTTATTTGTCACCCATCAGATCGAACGTCACACCGCTTCAGCCCTGATTCATTTGGATGGCAGACTGCCATAAAGTGAGGGGGGGGGATATATGGACTGGGGGGAAGACAGGAACCAAAGCCGCAAGGGTGGAATGATCCAAGAAAACAGGGATGGGAACGTAATACGAATGTCCATCAAAGAAGTGCTAAACTTTGGGGATGATTGCAACCAATCTGAATTTAATTGGACACTAACAAGATGACCTGGGCAGGGGAGGGCCTGGTAGAAGGGGAAATTAGCAAGTTTATGTGGGAATCCCCAGATCTAGCTTTGCTTATGCTGTAACCACTTGGCTTTTAGTAAAAGTATATCTTTCACTACAAATGGAGTCAAGGCTCTTTCTTTCCTAAATGCCCAAGATGAGACAGGCCTGACACCACCCATCTCACAGTTCGAGGCAGCTCTGAGAGGCTTACAATAAAACTTTCAATAAGATTCATGAGAAGTTGGGCAAAGCATAAAGATATGGAAGATATTTGCTACAGATTTCTTTGGTGGACAATTTGAGTGATCCATTTACTGGATCCTTCTCATTATCTGGAAGAGATCTACCTTTCTTTTATTTTGACGGAAGATTTTCTTCAGATTAAGTAGGGTAGCTAAAAAAACATTTTTCAGGGTTTCCCATATCTCTAGAGGAATTGCCAAAAGCCCACTGCATTAACCCAGTGGAATAGGGGGATATTAAAGATTTTAGAGAAGATTTTTCACATTTAAACTGAGCCGTGCATATATAGCCGTGTTTCATTCATAATTTGATTTAAAAAAATAATGAACGTGTATGTGCAGTTTCCATCTCCATCCACTCAGCAATGCTGACCAATGCAAAATGTGACATCTTGAAGCAATTTACAGCAATCAATGCTTAATAGATATATATTCCTTCTTGACCTGCCCTTTTATATATACTGTATATACATATTTTCCTACGTTGAATGTTGGAAGCGCAATTCGTCCCCGCTGTTGTCAGCTAAACTGTCAGCTGTTTATTCTTGTAAAAAAAAAATAATTCCAGGCAAAACCGAAACGAGAGTTCCGTCAGCTTTCTATCAAACCAAATGACGTGGTTTAATCTTATCAGAAATCAAATTGCTAGATTTATATTATAGGTGTTCAAGGCTGAACATTAAGAGACACACAATCTGCATTAAAAAATGCTACATATGTCTCTCAACAAGATTTACTCTGAGGAAAATATGGGTATGATTTTAGTAAAATCAATGGCTTGCATATACTTATTATGAGTAGTCCTTGACTTATGATCACAATTGGGACAAGAATTTCTGCTGCTAAACGAGATGATGATTAAGTGAATTGTGTTTGATTTTACTACCTTTTTAGCATCGTTGTTAATATGATCCCCTTTTGTTACCTTCTGATGAGCAATTAATGGGAAAGCCAGATTCACTTAATAACCAGATTACTAACATATCAACTGCAGTGATTCACTTAACAACGGTGGCAAGGAAGGTCGTAAAATGGGACAAACTCCACTTAACAAATTCTCATTTAAGAACAGAAACTTTGGGCTCAATTGTGGTCATAAGTAGAGGACCACCTGTGTTATTCTCTTACTATTTTTACTTCTGATCTGATTTTAATGTTACCTGTTTAATGTTGTGTTTTGTCCAGCTATTTCTAGCTGAAATCTCCTTGACCTGTAAATCAATAAACGTCCACAGGAAATGGCATACATAAAATGAAAAGGCATTAAATCTTATGACCGTGTTTGCTAAGATTAACAATCTGTATATAGGTAGTCCTTTGGCTTACGGTCCCAATTGAACCCCCCCATTTCCATCGCTAAGTGACACATTTATTAAGTGAGTTTTGCCTTATGGTACAAGCGTTCTTGCCACGGTTGTTAAGCAAATCGCTGCAATTGATAAGTTGGTCTTTCGTTTATTAAGTGTCATGCCCCTGTCGGAAACTGATTTGGAGAGGGAGGCCAGACAGCTGACAGGGAGTGGGAGTGTGGCTTCGTTGGCTGTGGAAGAAACTGGGGAAGGGCAAAGTCCGGCTGGCAGAGCAGGGAAGAGGTAGAACAAGGAAGAGGGAATTCAGAGGAAGACCACTCTTCATCCTAAGGCATGCAGGGAGGAACAGAGAAGGGGAGCAACATGGGTTGCATGGCTTACAGGGAAGGAAAGGGCCCTGATCCCCTTCATTAGCTACAGCTGGGAACAAAGTGTTTTAAAAAGGAAGCTGCGCACAGCAAACTATTGAGAAGGAAAAATGTGAGTTTATCTGGTCTCGTCGTGTAATATACACTCGTGCATAGGGGGTGGGATGCATGTGCGGGGGACACATGTGCATATGTGGGGGTGGGGCACATGCATGGAAGACGTGCACATATTGCAGTTTGGGGGTGTGTGCGTGCATGCTTTGGGCATTCAGTGCTGAAAAGGTTAGCCATCACTGACCTATGCCATGCCTATGCATTTAGTTTTTCTTGCCTACATGTAGAACCTTACTTTTATCTACACTGAATTTCATTTTGTTAAATTTTTGTTAGAGTTCATGGAATACAAGGAGGGCTGGATTTAGATCTCTTGTGAGTATGAAGGGATTCCAAAGCGATGATGTGCTTGACCCCTCCCTCAGGCCCAAGCTGGTCATGTTCTACATCCACAAGTCAATATGAGAAACACAATCAAAGGCCTTTCTGTAATCAGTGAAGTACATAGTAACTTTCCATTAAAGTAATATGAGGAAACACAAATCATAATTTATAATAAATTAGTTCCAGAGATTTTTTTTAAATTTGTGAACATTTTTTGTGCGCCACAAGTTATTAAAATAGCCAAATCTATTACCATCCAGTTCTTGGAAAGATAGATGATTTCTAAAGTCCCATGAATCCAATTATTATATTCCATGATTCTAAGATTCTTCTGTTTACCTACGGATCTTCATTTGAAACACAGATATTTCTTGGGATTCTTCTACTTTGCTTCATGTTTCCTGTTTGAGCAGGGGGCTGGACTAGAACAGTGGCTGCCAACCAGTGGGCCCAGGACCACTGGTGGTCCACAAGAAAATTTTGGTGGTCCGCAGAGAAATGTCATCCCAAAGCACCCCACCCCAAAGCAATTAATCCAGGATACATGGGAACACAAGGCTGCGCCACCCAAATGGCCTGTGGGAACACAAGGCTTGCGTCACTTGCATTGCAAAAAACACAAGGTTAGTGAGGGGAGGAGGGAAAGGATGGAGAGGGGGAACTTGCCCTACTCGCCCAACATGCCTCGCCTGGCCACTGTGCGGCTTCGTTCCACTTCTTTCTTCTTCTGCTTTTGGCTGCACACAAGGAAAGCAGCAAAAGTCTTTCTTTTTCTCCCCCAAACTCTGCCAGAAATGAGTCTTTGGGACCCTGCAAGGCATCCTGCTCCAAGAGGCTGTACCGGCATGACAAGGCTCACAAAGACTCGTTTCTGGCGGAATTTCGGGGAGAGAAAGAAAGATTTCTGCTGCTTTCCTTGTATGAAGCCAAAAGTCTCACTCTCTCTCTCCCTCTCCCCCTGAGAACGGAGCTGGAGACGGTATCCTGAGATCCCAAATAAAGAACGATCAATCAGTAGGAAAACGAAGTGAGGAATTTTCCTGCGGACTTTTTTTTGGGGGGTTTCCCAGGGTCTCTGGTCTGCGGGATTTAAAATTATGAGTTTGATGGTCCCTGAGGTCCAAAAGGTTGGCAACTCCTGGACTAGAAGACCTCCAAGGCCCCTTCCCAATTTTGTTATCCTGTTATATGTCTGTCAAATTACTGCCTCCTACTTGTGCTGAATGTTAATCCTCTTAATCCCTGGTCAATGATTATACTGGGTAGATGATATAGGATATAATAGGAGCTTTCTCTATATATATATATATATATATATATATGTTTTTAATTGTCCTGTATTTAGGCCTTGATATGCTAACTTTCCATAACTATTTGTCCAAATTTGAGTAATGATTCACACTATCCAAATAAATGCTGGGGTTATGATTAAAATTGAATTCTGCTCATTTTAATGACTCTACTTCAAGGATGACCTTATCTAAATCCGGTCTAATACTATTAATTCTGAAAAGATTTGATAATGCATCTTTAGTGCACAGAAGAAGCGAATGAGAGATCTGAGGAACATAGGGGGACATTAGAAAGAACAGAGCTATGCATAATCTTTAATCTGGGCTCCACAGCACTCATTAAGGAATTGCACTGCACACATAATAATATTGGTGGACTGAAAAAGTAATTACTTCTTCTGGCTTCTAGAATATAGTACTTTAGCTGGGCTTCTGTGCATCAACTGCAGCCATGGATTAGACAGCAATGCGGCCACTTTTAATGCTCCCCAATTTATGCACAAAATGTTCATTTGCTAAATGGTTGATACATTCAGAGCCAATCTCTGAAATCCATCAAACTTCCCAACAATGCACCAGTTCAAACTCTCCTACTACCAGGTAGTATATTTGAATATCAATATTTCACCTTGATTAATTTTGATGGTTTAATCTATATTAAAGCAATGAAGAAGAAAGGGAGGAGGAGGAGGAGGAGGAGGAGGAGGAGGAGGAGGAGGAGGAGGAGGAGGAGGAGGAATAATAATAATAATAACTATATTATTATTATTATTATTATTATTATTATTATTATTATTATTATTATTATTATTAAATTTTGAAGAGGAGAAGGATTGTAACTGATCAGATGTTGAGCATGCTGTTCTCTAAAAAACAGATCTAAATTTAACATTTGCTGTCTCTAAATGGTTTTCACTCACACCGATTAATTAATTGGTTGATTATTTTCATCCACATTGATTGATTGATTGACTGATTATATGGCATCAAGTCATTTTCACTTCTAATGACCACATAAGACTTTTTCCCTTGATGTTTTATCCCTAACCTGTTCTTTCGGGTTTTCCCAAAAACTTACCCATCAACCCTGTCATTTTATCCCTATCCTGTACTCCTGTCATCCTGTCCTTCTTTTTCCTTCCATCTTTTCTAGCATTAGACTCTTTTCCAGAGACTCTACCTCAACCAACTCGACTTCTTTTTATCACACAGAATATTGACTAACCACCGGAGCCTCTTGCAGCGTAAGACCTGAAAGCAAGAAGGGTGTGGGAGAAACTGGCATCTCTGTGATGAAAGAGCCAAGGACACAAAAATGAAGGTTGGAGAAAAGGAGGCTGCTGCGACTAACAAGGAAGGAGATTCTCAAGGCTGCTTCATTATTTTTACAACATCGTTTCTGTTATTCAGTAGGTTATAATCAGCCTTCTACAGAAGAAGCCCAGTGGCAGGATCAATAAATAAATGAGAGATACTCCTTGATACTTTTTTATGGAATTCAAGCCAATAAACACACACACACACACACATAGCTCAGATTTACGGACAGATGGAGAAAAAAAACAGAACAGAGAAAAATAACAAGTTTGGAAGAAACCATGGAGGGCTTTTAGTCCAACCACTGCAAAAGCAGGAAACCCTATAGCTGTGATGGCGAACCTATGGCATGCGTGCCAGAGGTGGCACGCAGAGCCCTCTCATTGGGCGGCGTACTGTCATCAGCTTCTCTTCTGGTTACTGGCACACTGGCCAGCTGGTATTTGTGGGCACTGGAGTACTGGAAAATGGCCTGAAAATTGACCAAAAAACAGGCCATTTTTCAGGCCAAAAACGGCTCGAAAAATGCCCTGAAAATGGCCCCCAAATGACCAAAACTGGCCACGTGTGCACCTCTTGGCCTGAAAATGGTCTGAAAACAGCCCAGAAAAAGGTCTAAAAATGCTCCCCAAAATGGCCTGGAAAAGGCCCGAAAAACTACCTGTTTTTTGGCTGATTTTTGGGCCGTTTTCCGGCATCGGCCAGCTGGTTTTTTGGTTTTCCAGCACTCCAGTATGCACACATGTATATGCATGTACGCACATTCCAATTTGGACACTTGGTGCCACAAAGGTTTGCTATCACTGCCCTATAGCATTCCAGACACATGGCTGTCCAGTCTCCCAGAATTCCCAAGCCAGCATGAAAAATGGCCAGACATACATGAGTTTCCAAATTAACCAGACTTGGGAATCTGAAATAAAGTCCTCTCAAAATTGCATTACATTGTTTATGGGAATGCTTGGAGTGAGTCAGGTCTCAACTGAGCACTGTATGGGACCTCAGCCCGCACATTTGGGATACTGCATCCAGTTTTGGTCACCACAATGTAAAAAAAAAGATGCTGAGTTTCTAGAAAGAGTGCAAGAAAAACAACAAAGATGATCAGGGGAGAGAGGCTAAAACATATGAAGAATTGTCACAGGAATTAGGTATGTCTAGTGTCAATGTTGTAATGCACCCGTAGAAAGCAGAACTCTGTGTGATGATCCAGGGTGGGATACTAAACAAACGCAGTCACAGAAAACAGGTGAAGCCCCTTTTATTCCTTCGTTTTGCTTCCAAGCTCTGAATATTTTTGATGGAAGACAAAAACCTCCCACACAAACAGTTACAAGAAGAAGGAAAAAAGCAATACAAACCAGGTAAGATAAGGGCTGGAGGATGTCCACAGATAACACACACTGGGAAGGATGCCAAACTCAGAAAGGAACCATAAACTAGAGATATTTCCAAGCTTTGTTTCCAGCATCCTCTTATTTAGTTGTCACAGCTGCAGCCCATGAAGAGGATCAAGGCCTCTCCTCATGAGTAGACCGTGTCTCTCCCTTATCCTCTCCTCCCTGCATGCCCTAGGATGGAGAGGGGATGGGCCTGGATCCTCCTCTGACTGCTCAGCCGGCCTCTGCCCTTCCCCAGCCTCCTCTACAACCTCTGAGCCACACTCCCTGTTGGCTGTCCCTCCACTCCCTCAGAGTCAGTCTCCACCAGGGGCATGACACTCTGAGGCAGGCAGAATCCTCAAAGAACGATTTATTGCAGAGGTGGTATTCAGCCAGTTCTGACAGGTTCTGGAGAACCAGTAGCGGAAATTTTGAGTAGTTCGTAGAACCGGCAAAGACCACCTCTGACTGGCCCCACCGCCTAGTATTCTCTGCCTCCCGAGTCCCAGCTGATCGGCTAGGTCTTCTTTTGTTGCCCTGCACAGAAGAACAGAGCTGGAAAGCAGGTTAATGGGGTGGAGAGGAAATGGGATTTTTCAATGTCCTTCCCCCAGGAGTGGGGTGAAAATTGAGATTTTGCAGTATCCTTCCCTTGTCACACCCACCAAGCCAAGCCCACAGAACCAGTAGTAAAAAAAATTGGAATAACACCACTGATTTTTTGGATACATCATATTGGCACAACTGGTGAAAAACGACTCTGAAAGTTCACCAGATTAAAAAGTAAAAGTTTTCCCTTCCCCCAAGTCATCAGTCACATTCAGAAGTGGTTTTCCGCGGGTTCTGACAAGTTCTGGAGAACCAGTAGCAGAAATTTTGAGTTTGGAGAACCAGAAAATCCCACCTCTGACTGGAGATTTTACTGTATCCTTCCCCTGCCATGCCCGCCAAGCCACGTCCACAGAACTGGTTGTAAAAAAAAATGAATCCCACCACTGGTCATATTGTCCAATGGAGGTGCTGGCTGGTTGCTTGGTTATGCCATTCCTCCTCTCCCCAGCCACCTGTTGGAATGTCCTTGGTTCCCACAGGAAAAAACTTTTTATTTTGACTACAAACTGCCAGCTATCTATTTTTCTCCTCCCTGCTCCTTCTTCTTCTTATGGTAACTGTTATGATATGTTCAGAATAACCTTTGAGTAACAAAGATATGCACATGCAAACATTTATGAGAGTAGTTGTGAATAATTATTCAGCCACACGCAGATGCACTAAACTGAGTTAAAGTTTACTTTAAGAAATAGCACAGTCCAATAAACGGTCCAGGTCATATACGTTTAACAGTCCAAAGAATATCCAATTACAAAATCTTCTTACCAGTTGCCTTTGTCATTTACAGTAAACAACGATATCAAAGTATAAGCACAGCATAAATACAACAGAGAACTTTAGATAGCAACAGAATATCAGAGAGACAGAATGTCAGAGAGAGCAAGCTATGATCTCTAGCTCCCTCTTATGGTAATTTGCACTATAATCAACCAATCGGAATATAGTATAAATCAATACAGTGATTCTGTCTTAAAGCTACAAACATACATTGTTGGTTTATATATTGCCAACCCAACTAATTGGTGGACAGATTCCTAACAGTAACCTCAAAGATGGCCTCAGCCAGGTTCGCTTTAGGGTTGACATCTAGTTTAATGAAAAGGAGTAGAGGTGACACGAGAGCAGGGTTCCAATATCTCAGGGGCTGCCACAAAGAAGAGGGAGTCAAGCTATTCTCCAAAGCCCTTGAGGGCAGGACAAGAAGCAATGGGTGGAAACTAACCAAGGAAAACTAAGGAGAAATTTCCTGACAGTTAGAACAATTAATCAGTGGAGCAGCTTGCCTCCAGAAGTTGTAAATACTCCAACACTGGAAGTTTTTAAGAAGAGATTGGATAACCATTTGTTTGAAATGGTACAGGGTTTCCTGCCTGAGCATGGGGTTGGACTAGAAGACCTCCAAGGTCCATTCCAACTCTTTTATTCTGTTATCATAATCTCAAACAGTCAAAGAGCAGCAAGCCCATCACCATGCTTTCAAACAAAGAATGTGAGAATCTGCTGTATTTTTCCTATGCTGTCAATTCTGAACCTCAAGGCCTCTGTCCTGCCCAAAGCAATTAACCCCTCCCAAACAGATATGCTCCGTTATATTACCTTTAGATATGTCCCCGTACACATTGGGGCAAATGCAATTATCTTTACCTTCCGGTAATTAACCAGAAAATGGTTATGGGGCATGTCTAAGTGAAGATTCTCAGGGTTCTTTTGAGTCCAATTGAGACCTGTGACAAACCTCTGCACCATGAGCATGAAGTAATTAATGACAAGCTATATCTGACTAAAAACTCAAAAATGAAATTTGGGAGAGGGGACAATTAATAAACAGGTCCCTTAACTGCTTCGTGAGTTGGGAATAGAGGAGGAGGAGGAGGAGGAGGAGGAGGAAAAGGAGGAGGAGAAAGAGAAGGAATAGTAATAATAATAATAATAATAATAATAATAATAATAATAATAATAATAATAATAATAATAATAATAATA
>NW_020769330.1:15031979-15106550 GCF_900518735.1 Pseudonaja textilis | reverse complement strand
TGAGTGGACCTGAGTGAGAACTCCTTGAGTCCTCAGGACATAACACCTAGTTTAATAGAAAAGAATGGTTAGGGTGACATGACAGCAGTGTTCCAATATCGCAGGGGCTGCCACAAAGAAGAGAAAGTCGAACTATTTTCCAAAGCACCAAAAGGCAGGATAAGAAGCAGTGGATGGAAACTAATCAAGGAGAGAAGCAACTTAGAACTAAGGAGAAATTTCATGACAGTTGAGAACAATCAACCAGTAGAACAACTTGCCTTCAGAAGTTGTGAGTGCTCTAACGCTGCAGGTTTTTAAGAAGAGATTGGACAACCATTTGTCTGAAATGGTATAGGGTCTCTTGCCTGAACAGGGGGTTGGACTGGAAGACCTTCAAGGTCCCTTCCAACTCTGTCATTCTGGTAGCTTTTAAAATCCTTTTCTTGCAGGGACTTAAAAGCAGATGAAAAAAAGAAGGTGGGAGGAACTCTAAGGAGAGAATTCTTTCATTTGTCTGAAAAAGGCAAGATCTGATCCAGGCCTTTCAAGAACCTTCAGCAAAGGAATATATTCTCTTCCAGAGTAGATTAAGTCAGCTCCTTCTTTTTTTAAATTGCTCAGAAAAAAAACAGTACTTTGGGAGAGAATGCTTTGAAGTTACTGTGGTGGGGGAAAAGAAGCCAATTGAAAGTAATTTGACTCTTCCGGCCATCAAAACATCAGCTGATTTGCCCTCAATTCAGTTCTCAAGCATCCATTAAAATTTATGGTTTATTATATTACGAACCGGGGAAGGGGGGAGAAGGGGCAGCCTGCATCTTAGTTACCTTCCTACCATTAGCGGTTTCTCCACCTTCCTGTTTTCAATCTCTTTGCTTTTATAAGGAATTAAAAGCTCTTTGCCCATCTTAAAGGGAAAAAATATGCTTAACCTTCTGTCATAATTGTCTTCTGTTGATAACTGCTTGTAAATGTAAGCAGGAAAAAAAAATGGCTTTATTTATTAATTATTTCTTTGTTTGTTTGTTTATTTATTTATTTTGATTTGTCAATCGGTTACAAGATTATAGGTATAAGTATATACATAGTTATGAATACATGAAATGGGTAAATATAAGAAAAATAAAAGAAACAATACGACAGGGACGGTAGGCACGTTGGTGCACTTATACCCCCTACAGACCTCTTAGGAAAGGGGTGAGGTCAATATTAGTCAGTCTAAGGTTAAAGTTTTGGGAGTTTGGGAAAGAAACCACAGAGTAGAGTATTCCAGACATTGACCACTCTGTTGCTGAAGTCATATTTTCTGCAGTCAAGTTTGGTGCGGTTAACCTTGAGTCTGTATCTATTGTGTGTTCTTGTATTGTTATGGTTGAAGCTGAAGTATTCATTTGCAGGTAGGACATTGCAATATATGATTTTATATACTATATTTAGATCAGACCGAAGGTGGCGTAGTTCTAGGTTTTCTAGGTCTAGAGTTTCAAGTCTGGTGGCATAAGATGTTCTGCAATGAGTAGAAGAGTGGAGAACTCTTCTTGTGAAATATTTCTGGATTTCCTCAACTGTGCTAATATCAGATACGTAATGTGGGTTCCAGGCTGATGAGCTGTATTCGAGTATTGGTCTAGCAAATGTTTTGTATGCTCTAGTTACTAGTGTGGTATTACCAGAGAAAAAGCTACGTAGGATTAGGTTAACAACTCTTAATGCCTTTTTGGCTGTGTAGTTACAGTGGGCTTTAGCACTTAGATCATTAGAGATGAGTATTCCAAGGTCCTTGACAGAGTTTGGATCATCAACAAGGTCTTGACTATTCAGCCTGTATTTTATTTTCTGATTATTATTATTTTTTTGCCAATATGTAAGACAGAGCATTTATTTGTTGAGATTTGAAGTTGCTATTTGTTTGACCATTCTGATACATAGTCAAGATCTTTTTGAAGGGTAGCAGTATTGTCTGTGGTATTGACCTTTTGCCCTACCTGAGCTTGAAGGAAGGAAAGAACAACAGCTAGTTTGTATTTATTAATTTGGTGCACTTTTTTCTGTCAGGCCAGAAAGGATCATAGCCACATCGTTGTCCTATTTTTAAAATTTTATTTATTTAAAATTGCATGGGTCAGAAGGAGGGCTGAGAAAATATCTGCAGTTCCCTTTTATCCTGGACATAAACTGATTCAATTCCTCCCCTCAGGACAACCACTGTGTGCCAAAACAACCAGGCACAGAGATAGTTTTTTCCCCTCATGTCATCACTTGTGCTGAACATCTAATCCTCATAGTATTGTTTTATGTTTAAGTATATTTAGCCATATGGTGTGGCTCTGGTATTATTATTATTATCATCATTCTTATTATCTCCTTTACTACCCCTTTGTATTGTTATTATTCATATTATAATTATTCTTACTCTGTTGCTTTGCATGTACACTGAGAGCTTCTGTACCAAAGACAAATTATTCTATTCTGTTCTGTTCTATTCTGTTCTATTCCCTTTCCATTCCACCCCACTCTCTACTCTACTCTACTCTACTCTACTCTACTCTACTCTACTCTACTCTACTCTTTCCTCCCCTCCCCTCTCCTACTTCATCCCATTCCTTCCCATTTCCATTCCTTCCCATTCCATTCTATTATAGCTGCTCATTTTTCAACCAACTCTGGGCAGCTGCCGATCAAAGATCAAAAGACATATCAAGTCACATTAAAACGATAAAGCCAACCTGATTAAAAATATTAAATCGTTTGAGGAAAACGGTGTTCTGCTTCAGTGGTGGGATTCAAAAAATGTTTACTACTGGTTCTCTGGGCATGGCTTGATGGGCATGGCAGGGGAAGGATACTGCCAAATCTCCATTCCAACCCCACTCCACTAACCTGCTTTCCAGCTCCGTTCTCCTATGCAGGGCAACAAAAGAAGACCCAGCCAATCAGTTGGGACTCAGGAGGCAGAGAATAGATGGGGACGGGGCCAGTCAGAGGTGGGATTTGCCGGTTCTCTGAATGACTCAAAATTTCCGCTACCAGTTCTCCAGAATTGGTCAGAACCTGCTGAATACGACCTCTGTTC
Source organism: Pseudonaja textilis (assembly GCF_900518735.1). The sequence goes on along the minus strand of NW_020769330.1, from coordinate 15,103,495 downwards.
TGCTTATAATATTTGGAGTGCTTCCCATTAGGAACCAATGAAAATATTAAAGAAGCCCAATAAATGATAGTATAGGCAGTTGCCAAGTTATATTCATTCATTTAATGACCGTTCAAAATTGCAACAGTACTGAAAAAAGTGACTTATGATTGTTTTTCACACTTACGACCATTACAGTATCCCCACGTGATTATAATTCAGAGGCTTGACAACTGGCTCATATTTATGACGGTTGCAGTGTCCCAGGGTCACGTGATTCCCTTTTGTGGCCTTCTGAGAAGCAAAGTCAATGGGAAGCCCAGATTGACTTAACAACCAGGTTACTAACTTAACAACTGCAGTGATTTTCTTAAGAATTGTGGCAAGAATATCGTACAACGGGGCAAAACTCACTTAACAAATGTTTTGCTTAGCAACATAAATTTGGGGGCCAGTTGTGGTCATAAGCCGAGGTCTATTCCTACTTTTTTATTTGAAATGAACTTTTTAAAAAATGCTTTGATTTCTTTCTTTTTTTTTTCTCTTAAAGGCAACAGTAATTTTAAGAAAGCTTTTTTCCCCAATGTGCCAAAGAAACCAGCATGGATGCTCAAGAGGGAAGCACCAACATGGAGTGATAATAAATCAGGTTTGAATTTTCCCCCTCTGCTTAGTGCACACAGACAGTCTCTGCTAAACAATCTATATATGTAAAAGCGAAAGACCACTCACTCATCATCACAAAATCTCCAGAACCGTAAAGCCTATAAATTTGAAATTTGGCACGTATGTTCCTCTTGGTTTCTAGGTGCTCACTAAGAAAGGGTTTTTTGAAATGACTATCAGAGCATAAGTATTTCTTATACAGTAATTAACACGCTCGATGCTAAGGAGTTCTACTCCCTCTCCCTACCTGAAAAGAAATCTGTTCCAAATGCAAAACACAAGCAGAGGAGAGGAATTTCAGTTTCAGTTTTAGTTTCACCACATCAAGCAGCTTTCGTACAGAACAGTTGAGTTAAGCCGTGCCCAGGCTCCTTGCTGTCTCCTTGCTCACACAGAAAATACTGTTTCAGTTTCCAAACAGCCCTCAACTCTCTCACACAATGACAGGACACTAGCCAGATGAATATCGATGGATGCTGGTAGGCAGAATGTTTTCCCCTTATTTTCCTCCTCAAAAACTAAGCCTGACAACATACTTTCATAGCGAAGCATGGTTATCGAGGTAGTTATTATAAATACTCTCCAAAGCACCTGAGGGCAGGACAAGACGTAATGGGTGGAAGATCATTAAAGAGAGATCTAACTTCGAGTTAAGGGGAAATTTCCTGACAGAAAAATTTAATCAGTGGAACAGCTTGTCTCTGGAGGCTTTGAAGAAGAGATTAAGGAATCTAGTTTCTGGACTAAATGGCCTCTAAGGTCCCTTCCAACTCTGTAATTCTGTATTCTATAATTACAAATGCAACCTTATTTTTGGGGGAACCTGGAAATTGGAAATTTCATGAAGAAATGTGTCCAACATTTGCCCAGAGAGCAATCTTCATCCGTTTTGTATTTGGTTAGATTTGGGAAATTCCTTTTTATCCCATACAATGAATGTACATGTATCTTTGGAGTTGAAGAGGTAGAAGATCTGACTCATATGTTATTCGATTGCTGTTTATATAAGGGGGTGAGAAATAAATACCTTGATTCACATATTAAATGTATGGCCCAATGGGAGGCCCGTATTAAAACATATCTCATGTGTGGCCAGAATCTGAAAAAGACATTTAATACAGCACAATTTCTGACTAAATGGTCCGACTGAGATTGGCATATGTGGGCCTGATTGGGGTAGATTGCAGAGGTGATTAAAATATATACATATATATAATGTTATGTCATTTTATTCTATTTCGGATGTTTATGTATTCAATTATTGTATTTTATTCTATATATTGTATTTTACCCTACTCTCATTTTAAATTGTTTGTTTACCATTTTATTGGTAAAATGTGTTCGAACCTGTACGTTGATATGGCCTAGAGGCTAATCTATCCATCTATCTATCTATCTATCTATCTATCTATCTATCTATCTATCTATCTGTCTGTCTGTCTGTCTGTCTGTCTGTCTGTCTGTCTATCTTGAATGATTGATTGCAGGCCTTATATATAACTTCTCTTTTCACTTCCATGGAAGATATCTGACTTCCTCCATTTCTGGTAACTGAGGTCGTTCTTGGGATCTATTGGATCCCCTCACCCAGCTGAGGAGGTCACAGCTCTAAGTATCCTACCATCTCTGGGACTACTTTGGTCTTGTCTGTCCGCATCTTCTCCAGATCCTCCTCAGACCCTGGTCCTCCTCCAGCTTCTCATCTTCCATCTTCCTGATGTTGCTGTCACTTGATACCCGCTACATCTATCACCACTGCTGGTCCTCGTGTGCTACCACAATGTTTCATTATGTTGGGTGATACCCACCCATCTGCCTGGACCTGGAAGTCCCACAAGATCTTACTTAGCCTTTTTATTTTCCATCGTCTTCTATAGAGCCTCCCATCTCGATTTGGGAGGGACTCTAGATTGTACACCAGGCAGATGTTTCTATACACCATGCCAGCTACGTGATTGTGCTGTGTATGTTGTTACTCACATTGTACACACACACACACACACACACACACACACACAGGCCAGTATTTCTCAGCCCTTGGCAGTTTGAAGATGCATGGATTTCAACTCCCAGAATTCCCCAGCCAGCTATGAATACTATGAAGTCCATCAGCTATGAAGTCCACACATCTTCAAGCTCCTAAGATTGAAAAACTCTGCTCTAGGCAATGTGAAAAGTCAATGGTGCTGCAGATCCAGGCTTTGGGGCAGAGAGAGGACTGAGCCCATCGATAAATGTGTCTGATTTATCCGTTGTTGTTTTTTAAAAGGTTGACCTCTTTGCCTCAGGTCCTCTTGTGATTCCATATATACCTAGGGAGCCACCAGTGGACTAAAGGCAAATAGGTCAAATAATATCGTATGTAGGTATGAATATTTGTACGAATGCATATTTTTTTTCTGGATTTTTAAACTGCAGGCCTCCACGTTGCCAAGAGGCCTTCTCAATGGCCTGACTAATTCTAGTCAGAAAGGGGTGTGGCCTTCCTTTGCAGGAAAAGTTCAACAGGAAAGGACAGACCCCCCTGCCTCTGTGGCTCCGCCCCTTTTTCTTCCTGCTGTTCCTGGTGGAACAAAAACAGCTGGACATCTACTAACTGCCCAAGGTGGTTGGTCATCCTTCTCCATCCAGCCCTGGGTCATCCTTTCAGGATTAGTGAAGCACTCTGAGGTGATTTGGGGGTTCAGGTTGCACCATGAGCATACCATCCAAAGCTTTCTGGTCCAGCTTGGCTTTATTGCTGATCTGTTTTGGGGCCTGTCTGCTGGTCTACATCAAACCCACCCAGCTTTGGCTTTACCTCAAACTAAGCAAGAATGATTCTACATCAAACCAAGACATGGTCTTCAGTCAGAATAAACTCTATAATAACCAAAGCAACATCACCCTCATACTGGTCTGGCTGAGCCCTTTTGGGAGGAGAGTCAACCCATCAGACTGTCTGGACATGAACATCTCCAACTGCTACATCACCATGGATCGGAGCACATACAATCGGTCCCACGCAGTCCTCTTTCACCACCGAGACATTTGGTGGAATCTCAGGAATCTCCCTCAGAAGCCCAGGCCTTTGTTTCAGAAGTGGATCTGGTTGAACATGGAGTCGCCCAGCCACTCGCCCCCCAAGCGTGGATTAAACCACATCTTCAACCTAACCCTCAATTACCGCCGGGATGCCGATATTCACGTACCTTACGGCTTGCTCACCTTTAAACCAAATGTCTCTCAGGCAGTAGTGCCCCCGAAAGACAAACTCGTATGTTGGATAGTCAGCAACCGGTATCCCCAGGAGAGAATGAGATATTACAAGGAATTAAAGAAATATATTAAAATCCATACTTATGGGAAATTGTTTGGACGCCCTCTGAGCTTGAAGGAATTCATGCCCACCATTTCCTCATGCAAGTTTTATTTGGCCTTTGAAAATTCTATCTTTAAAGATTATATTACGGAGAAAATTTACGTCACGTTTTTGGCTGGATCTGTGCCGGTGGTTCTGGGACCTCCCAGAGAAAATTATGAGGATTACGTTCTACCTCAGTCTTTCATCCACGTGGATGATTTCCAGTCACCTAGGAATCTCTCGGAATACCTTCTGATGCTCGACCAAAATGACACGCTATATCTAAGTTACTTTGAGTGGAAGAAGGATTTTTCGGTCTACCGCCCTCATTTCTGGAAATCACACTTCTGCCTGGCTTGTGACTATATCCAGAAACACCCAGCATATAAATCTGTCGGAAATCTAGAAAAATGGTTTTGGAATAATAGTTGCGATTTTTTTCCTGCACATTAAAAAAAAAGAAAAAAACTGTTGAGATCATCCACCTGAAATTGAGCAGGTATATAAAGAAATACATGTTCTGAGCACGGCATATTTGCAAACTTTTCTTTCTTCTGAATATGGAAAATTATTTTCCTTAAGGCTTGGACATGTTAATCCAGATCGTATGTGGATAACATTATCTTAGGATGTTATCTTTTTTTTAAAAAAGTTATCAGAACATTTCTGCATTCTTTGCTCAAAGAGATGATCGCCAGCTTTCGACTTTGGCTTTCAAACCTCATTTTGTTGTGATTTTAAACAGGAATTAAAAGCTGCTAAGTTGAGTCTATGTTGTGTTCCCTCATTTAAACATTCCGCACCCCATCATGTGTGACTGTAGTATTTTAATCACACAATTTCCTCTTTAGGGTTGCAAATTTTGCAATGTGTACAGGTCGTCCTTAACTTACAACCACAACTGGGCCCAAAATTTATGTTCACATTTGTAAAGTGAATTTTTCTCCATTGTATGACCTTTCTTGCCACAGTTGTTCAGTGAATCACTGCAGTTGTTAAGCCATTAGTAGGACTGTGAAGCAAATCTGGCTTTCCCACTGACATTGCTGGGCAGAAGGCCGCAAAAAGATTTTACATTGAGTCTGGGATACTACAACCGTCATAAATACATGCCAAGCATCCAAATTCTGATCATGTGGCCACGGGGCTGCTTTAACATCCCTAAGTGTAGAAAATGGTCATAAGCAGAGGAGAACCGGTAGTGGAAATTTTGAGTAGTTCATAGAACCAGCAAATATCTCCTCTGACTGGCCCCGCCCCCATCTATTCTCCACTTCCTGAGTCCCAACTGATCGGCTGGGTCTTCTTTTGTTGCCCTGCACAGGAGAACGGAGCTGGAAAGCAGGTTAGTGAGGTGGGGAGGAAATGGGGATTTTGCAATAACCTTCCCCTGCCGCACTCACCAAGCCATGCCCACAGAACCGGTAGTTAAAAAAAAATTGAATCCCGCCACTGGTCATAAGCTACTTTTTTCAGTGATGTTATAATTTTGAATGGTCACTAAATGAACTGCTGTAAGTTGGGAACTACCTGTATTAGATGGAATATGAGAAGTAACTCACTCCCATTTAAAAGTCAGAACCTAGATGCAACATTATTTCATCCTGCATCTCTGCCATAGCATCATTTTATGCCGCTCTGTCTGTCAACATTCGCCGCCTTACAACACCTGATTTCCTTTTCAATCTGGTGTCATCCTTTTTTCAAAGCATCACAAGCCAATTACACAATACAGTTGTGTTTATACTGATGGGGAGTTTTGTCCTTGCAGGGCCACAAGAAGAAAGTGAGAGGAAAACATTGGCAGTGGAGATCCTGCCATGAGCTCCACGCTATTTATGACACTTTAGCCACAATTTTACAAAATAGGATGCATTCGAGGGATTTTCCATGCTTGTCTTATAAACTGCTTTCTAGATTGTCTTCAATTACAGGAGCTGCTGAAGGCTATATGGGAAGAAGAACATTTATGCCATGGTTTATTGGCTGCAGAATGGTGAGCATGGAAGAGTGATCAATGCTCCATCCCTTTTTAGGCCCAGGCAATGCACAGCCAGTGTTAAGGTTCCAAGTAACAAACCCAAGGCAGTCAAACCTCTGAGGCCTAGGTGTTCCTCAAAGACAGATTTATTTGGCATGTCATATTGGCACATCTAGTGAAAACCGGACTCTGGAGGTCCCACAATTTTCCCCACCCAAATTAAGAGCCAAAGGTCTTTCCCCCACTTCCATATGTCCACCACATGGTCCAATCAGGTCACAGTCCAAACTTCAGTTGGTTCCAGTCCACACCTCCCCAGCACCTGGTGAGAATGTCCTTGGTTCCCAGGAGAAATAATTTTATTTTGACTACAAGTTCCCAGATTTTGTGACTGGCAAAGTAGAACATAGTAAAACAGCACATTTGGGGTGTGTGTGTGTGGAGAAATAGGACACGATTAAACCTATATTGCAGAGTTTGTACGGATCAAAGTCTATCGGTTTGGGATGGAGGAAATAGTCCAATCCTATTTAGGCTATAAATGCAGAGGTTTTTGTTTTTTTTCCAGGAGATGCTTGTTTTGGTCTTTGATGTGCTGGTTTTGAAAAAAAAAAATGGGTCAGTCCATGATAAACGCTATATTTCATTGTTTTTAATTAATCCAATTAACTAGCCGTTAGAATTTCTCTGTCAACTCATAAAATATTTCTATGGTCTTTTTAGAGTTGCCAACAGAAAGGGAGGGGGGAAAGGGGTTTGAAAGAGCAGTGCGGCAGCTTGGAAATCGAAAGTGCATTCCATTCTCTGCATGTGTTTAACCATTTCTCCTTATTGCCACATTAACAATGGTACAATAGTCGTTTAGTGACTGTTCGAAGTTACCACATCACTGAAAAAAAAAGTGACTTATGACCACGTTTCATGCTTACGACCGTCGCAGCATCCCCGTGGTCGTGCGATTTACAGTTGGATGTTTTCAACAACTGGTTCATAGTTATGACAGTTGCAGTGTCCCGGGGTGATGTGACTTATCTTTCTTGGCAATCTCCTGACAAGCAAAGTCAACGGGGAAGCCAGATTCACTTAACGAGGTCGTTACAAATTTAACAACTGCCGCAGTTCACTTCCCAAATGCCGGCAAGAAAAGTCGCAAAACGGGACGGAAACTCGCTGAACAAATTTCTCACTTCGCAACATAAATCCTGGCTTTTGGAAGCGCTGTTGGGTTTTTATCTAAGGTTTTCAGAGGTTCACCTACCCCAATTTGGGGTTGTGAGGAAGGCTAGAAACTGGGAGACAGTGAGTTCTAATCCTGCTTTAGGCTCAAACCCAGGTGGATCACGTTAGGCCAATCTCTCTCTATCTCCGCCCTAGGAAGGAGGCGATAACAAGACAGTTCCACAAAACCTTGTAAAGTAAATTGCAGGGACCTGTCCGGACAAGAATCAACATCAACCTTTAGATCAGAGGTCTCCAAACTTGGCAACTTTAAGACTTGTGGACTTCAACTTCAGCATAGCTGGCTGGAGAATTCTGAGAGCTGAAGTCCACAAGTTTTAAAGTTGCCAAGTTTGGGGATCCTTGCTGTAGATACACACACCCATACAAAAATGCCTTAAGTCAGGGGTATCAAACTCAAGGTCCGCAAACCGGATCTGTCCCACGGGGTGTTAAAATCTGGCTCGCGGGGCCTTTGCTATTGGAAACAGCGAAGGACCAGACCGTGGTGCCTCTGCCGGTGAAAATGGAGCTAGCGGAGGGCTATCAAATCAAAATAAAAGGAGAAAATAAAAACAAAACCAAAGGAGAAATCTTTCTCCTTATGCATTTGAACATGCAAGAAGGGACAGGAAAGGAGAAAGGGAAAGAGGAAAGACAAGGAAAAAAGGGAAGAGAGCAAGGGAAGAAAAATAAAGAGCGGAAGGAAGGAGAAGGAAGAGGGAAGGAAAAAGAAGAAAAGGAGGGAAAGAAAGGAGAGAGGGAGGAAGATTATAGTGAGAGTGAGGATCATCTCAGGGAAGTCCTGCCCATCCCCCCACCCACCCCCCCGCCACACAACACGGCCCTCCGAGGTCAAACACAACCCTTATGGGGCCCTCAAGGACACCCCTGCCTTGGGCCATCAGTTCCCAACTTTGCGGCTTGGCGGCCCAGCTGGGGTTGGGAGGAGAAAAGAACTGGGACACATGAATGGCAGGCTGTCACGCACACGCTTCAACTCACACAAGCAGAAATGTGTTGACATGCACACACAATGTTGAGCTGCACAAACAGGTGCGCGTACGCCGACCTGTTGCTCGCAGAAGTAGAGTGTGCTCGCCTATGACCTAGTTGCGAATAGGCCGCGGCCTAGTAGCGGGTTGAAGCCTGGGGGTTGGGGCCCCTTGCCTTTAGAAGATGCCCTCCTCCCTTGCCATATTCACACTTCGGTTCTGATTCAGTTCTCCAAGTCAGGAGTGTTCAAACTTGGCCACTCTTAATTTCATTCCCTGATTTGAATCCTGGTTGAAGTTGAAAAGTTTGGATGTCCCTGTTCTAAGGCAGCGGTGTCAAACTCAAGGCCCATGGTCCACATCGGACTCACAGGGTGCTTAGATCTGGCCCATGGGGCCGCTCAGGAAACAGCGAAGGACTGGCCCGCAGTGTCTCAGTCAGTGACACTGACAGAGGGTTGCAGGAGGCCATGGCAGCCGAAAACGGAGCTTGGGATCCCATTTTCGCTGGTAGAGAACCCAGATCACCAAAGGTGCCCCCAACACGAATGACGTTGAGTTGGCCATGCCCACTCCAGCTCCCCCAAGGTCAAACACAACCCTAATGTGGCTAATGGTGGGATTCAAATTTTTTACTACCGGTCCTGTGGGCATGGCAGGGGAAGATTACTGCAAAATCTCCATTCCCTCCCCACTCCACTAACCTGCTTTCCAGCTCTGTTCTCCTGTGCAGGGCAACCAAAGGAGACCCAGCCAATTATCTAGGACTCGGGAGGCAGGGAATAGATGGGGGCGGGGCCAGTCAGAGGTGGGATTTGCCAGTTCTCCGAACGACTCAAAATTTCCGCTACCGGTTCTCCAGAATTAGTCAGAACCTGCTGAATACCACCTCTGGATGCGGCCCTCAATGACATCAAGTTTGACACCCCTGTTCTAAGGCAATGCTACTATTATAGTGCAATTGCAGATAGTGGTAAGGAAGAGAAGTACCGAAGGCTAAAAAAAACCCCCAGCCTTCCCCGCCCCCCAAAAAAAGTTATTTTCTGTGGTTCACAATTCTTTTCTAAATGAAAAACACAAGCTGCTTTCCTTTCTCTTGTGCTTTGAGGATGGATTCCAACGTTTCTTTGTTTTGTTTAAAACCAAAGCCCAAAGTTGCAACTCTTACATCAAAATAACTGTTGGTTGCTACAACGACTGAGCCAACCGCTCTTCTCCTGAGGACAGAGATGAAACTAGCCGGAGATTGGAGTGAATGGGACTATTTTCCCTTCCCAATTATGTTAGCTCTCCCCGGGCTATAAACCATTTTAATTCTGTCCTAATGACATTTATTAGCACAACATGACCTACCTAATGGCTGGTCAGTGATGCAGGTTTTAAATTACAGAATAACCATTATATTCAGCATTTTACAGCAAAGGTTTTAAAGGAGGATGTGATGACCCGGAGTGTAACACAAAAGTAACAAAATCCAAAATGTAAATAAATGTCCTTTAATGCCTCCAACTTGGCCCCACTGTTCAATAATTCTCAGTTGGAGATAAAACTTACTCAGAAATAGCCTTCAAAAGAAAGCGATACAGTCAGAACTTAATGAGCAGATAGAGGTGAAATAAAAAAACCAAACAAACTACAATGAAGAAATTTCCACAACGGAACAGGATAAGTAATTACCAAATTCAAGGAGATGACAAGGCACAGTCTGTTGGAAAGACGCTAACCAAGATAACTTCAGCCCAAAATAAAACACACTTTGCTTCTGGCAACGCTGTGTTGTAATCATCTCTCTTATATACTATTCTCCCCAGCTACAACCAATGAAGGGGATCATGGCCGCTTCCTCTCTTGTAAGCCAAGTTGTTTCTTTCTCCATTCCTCCCTGCGTGTCTTAGGATGAAGAGGGGATGGGACTGGTTCTTCCTCTGACTGCCCAGCCAGTCTCTGCCCTTTCCCAGCCTTCTCCACAACCTCCGGAGCCACACCTCCACTCCCTGTCGGCTGTTCCTCCTCTCCCTCAGAGTCCAACTCTACCAAGGGCATGACAGAGGAAGATGAGTATTTAAAATACGTATCCGGGAAGCAGCACTTGTCCTTCGGCTTCAAAGGACCATTCTTTGGCTCCACCTTTTATGGCTTAATCTTCTAAAAATATTTATTGGAGTTTTATTTAATATTACATAAATATAGAGAGAGCGGGTAAGGGAACTTCTTTAGGGCAAAGCGAGCTGCAGCCTAGAAGAGAGTTTATGTAATCTTTTCTTCCATCTGGTTTTACTGCAGTCAACTGAGGACATGACAGTGCGCTTAAAGATATTTAATTTTTTAAAAAAAACCTAAAATCAAGCTGTCTCCTTTAAATATAGCCAAAATTTAACCTGCTATATGAACTTAAACTTAAAAAGACTTAAGATCTCCTTTAGGAATGCTGCTTGATGCATTTTATGGGGTGTCACTGTGAATAATGGTGCATAGTCCAAATCTGACACAAATCTAGGAAACGGATGAAATTGAATGATTAGACTCAAAATGTAGAAATAGCAATAGCACTCAGACTTATATACAAACTTATATAACATATATATTGCAGCCCTCTTTAAGTGGTTTACAGAGTCACCCTATTGTCGCCCAACAATTTGGGTCCTTATTTTATCGACCTCAGAAGGATGGAAGGCTGACTCCTATCTTGTGATGATGGAGGATTGTACTTCTGGCAGTGAGTTTAGTTAGCAGGAGCAATAGCAATAGCACTTACACTTATATACCGCTTTACAGTTCCCTCTCTTTTACAGAGTCAGCCTATTGTCCACAAAAATCTGGGTCCCCCTTTTACTGACCTCAGAAGGATGGAAGGCTGAGTCAACCCTGAACCGGTCAGGATCGAACTCCCAGCAGTGGGCAGAATTAGCCTGCAATGCTGCATTCTAACCACTGCGCCACGGCAGCTCCTAATTTTGGGTGTATGTGGATTTTTTGGTTTGTGTGTGTGAATTATTATTATTTTTTAATATGGAGTCTCCTGCACTCTCAAATCTTTCAGAAACCAGCAAGTTAGATCTTAACACAAAATACTTGATTTGGGCTTTTTCCACCCCACCCCTCCAAAATAATGAGTTGAAATAAATATACAATTATTCATTTTAATCATATTCCATAATGGTATGGAGAAAGAAGTTATATCCAGGGGTCTCCATCCGTTTTAGCATGTGTGTCAATAACACAATGGGCACATTTCAGTAGTAGTATGGAGCTCAGGTACCTTACAAAGACAGGAAAGAGCAGCAAAGTTTAACAGAAAGAACCAGAAAGATACAGATCAGGAATCTCACCAAGTGGAAAGTGTGTCCATTAGGGGAAAAAAGCCACTGTGTGCAAGGCAGAACCTAAATATTCATTCAAGTAATACAAGATAATATTGGTAGCTCGGGGTTGAGAAATGGGGCCCATGATGGTCTCTAAGCTAGGTTGTTTTCCTGAAGACATTTCATAAGTCAACTAGGTAACTTCATCAGTGCTACAAAGGAATGGGGTCTGGCAAAACCTATTCCCTTCTAGCACTGATGTTCTTACCCAGTTGGTAATGAAATATCTGCAAGGGAAACAACCAAGCTCAGAGCACCAAGGACCTCACAATTCATTCAGTTGTATTTTTATCAGCTCCCCTGAGATGGCCATTTCTCCACAAACTTCTTTCATGTTTTAATTTTCCTTTATCCCCTGACATATGAAGACATATGAAACATATGAAGAACGGTCGCAGGAACTGGATAATGAATGGTTCAATGAAAAGAAGGACTGGGGGTGACATGATAGCCGTGTTCCAACATTTGAGGGGCTGCCACAAAGAAGAGGGAGTTGAACTATTCTCCAAAGCACCTGAAGGCAGGACAAGAAGCAATGGATGGAAACTTATCAAGGAGAGAAGCAACTTAAATCTAAGAAGAAATTTCCTGACATTGAGAATAATTAATCAGTGGAGTGGCTTGCCTCCAAAAAGGATGCTCCATCTCCCAAATGTAGGCTGTCTAAACTGCTGATATCACAGGAGATTGAATTACCTTAGAGGAACTTAGAACTTGGGACCAGAGAAGTGAACAGGTTGTTTAATGAAGGGACTTGCAGAAAGATTACCTGGCCCTGGGAAAGGGAAGAAACTCTGCATAACTCTACCTACACTTTATTCAGTTTCAGATGGTAAGGGAGATCACACAAGACCTTGGAGAGACTCTCCAGATTCTGTTATTCTTACAATAAAGGACATTCCTGGAATGAAAATGTCATTGGCAGAATGCAAACCAAGAACCACGAATGCAGGAATGCTCAGCACAGTGCAATGTGATACGCATCCAAGACAGACAGGCTAAGGCCTGAATGAATTGACTACAATTAGATACTCTGTATTATAGAATCAGAGAGTTGGAAGGGACCTTGGAGGTCTTCTAGTCTAATCCACTCAAGGCAGGAGACCCCAAATCCGTGATAGCGAACCTATGGCACGTGTGCCGGAAGCGGCATGGAGAGCCATCTCTCCGGGCACGCCAGACATCAACCGTTGCTCTTTCGGCTTCCGGGATGCCTGCTGGTCTTTGTGTGTGCAGGAGTGCTGGAAACTGGAAGACCAGGTGGCTGGTGCTTATGTGCATGCCGGAAACCAGAAGTTCAGCTTCCCGGTGCATCCATGTGCGCCGGTGAGCTGCTCTTCCTGTTTCCCGCAATCCCACATGCTAGGAAGGTGCTCTTCCGGCTTCCAGCACTCCTCTGCATGCACATGCACACTCCCGTTTTGGCACTCAAGTGCCGAAAAGGTTCACCAACGCTGCCCTATACCATTTCAGACAAACCCTTTGTCCAATCTTTTCTTAAAAACTTTCAGTGTTGGAGCAACCACAACCTCTGAAACCAAGTCATTCCAATGATTAATTGTTCTGACTATCAGAAAATTTTTCCGTGGTTCTAAGTTGCTTCTCTCCTTGATTAGTTTCCACCCGTTGCTTCTTATCCTGCCCTCAGGTGCTTTGGAAAATAGCCTGAAAATAGCTCTTCTTTGTGGCAGTCCCCGAGATATTGGAACACTGCTATCATGTCAACCACAAGTCCTTCTTTTCCTTAGACTAGACATACCCAGTTCCAGCAACCAGTCTTCATATGTTTTAGCATCCAGTCCCCTAATCATCTTTGTTGCTCTTCCCTGCACTTTCTAGTCTCCGCATCTTTTTTATATTGTGGCAACCAAAACTGAAGGCAATATTCCAAGTGCGGCCTTACCTTAGGCCTTATAAAGTAGAATTAACACTTCCCGTAACACTTCACTGTAATGGCAGTGAGTCAGGCCATTGTTATTTCAAGGAGTTTATTGACATTATTCTGATTTCTCCTTTGTATTAGGAAAACTCTAGGAGTTTGGAGCTCATTCTGAATTAGCCAGCTTGTTTTTAACCTTTGTTTACTGAATTAAGGAAGGGGAGGGGGGGAAGATCCTTGTATATCTTCAAAGCTTTTCTCGCTGTGAGATGTTTGATTCCCATCCCAGAATCATGTGTCACTCATTCACGGTTAGATCTTGGTCTCCTGACCATAGCAGGGCCATGAGATCCTGGTGCCAGTTTTTTTTATCGAAATGGTGGGAGTTATTCATTGAGTTTCTGAATGGAACCTAGTATTAGGTATTGTTAGAAACTGGCTACCACTCAATTAATCAATCAATCAATCAGAATAAACCTTGGAGGTCTTCTAGTCCAGCCTCCTAATAGGCAGGAAACCCTATACCAGTGGTGGCTAACCTTTTGGGCTCCGTGCCAACACCCAGAAGGCAATGCGTGCAGCCCTCCATGCCCCTTGCGCATGCGGGGGCGATTACCCCCCCCCCCCTTACCAGCACTGCACGCCTTCCAGCTGGTTTTCGGCCTCCCAGAGACTCAAGGAAAGCCTCTGCAGCCTTTGGAGGCTGAAAAATGGGCACGTTTTATTTCCGGAAATACAGGAAATAGACAAAACAGACCTGTTTTTCGGCCTCCGAAGGCTGCATAGGCTTCCCTCGAGCCACTGGGAGGCCGAAAAAGGCCTCAAACGGGCCAAAAATCAGCTGTGAGGCATGTGCATGCACAGTGCAGGTAAGTTTGGCTGGGGCTCGCAGGCCCGCACAAATGGCTCTGCGTGCCACCCGTGGCACGCATGTCATAGGTTTGCTATCACGGCCCTATACCATGAGGTATCTTTGCTGTCATGAATGAGTTCCTGGGAATTTGTAAGATATTTGAGTATTATTTTGCTTGGTATGTATGATTTTGATGCTATGCTTTTCAATCAGCTTGCTTGAGCCAATCATAAAGCATCACATCTCTTTTATTTACTGGAGTGTTCATTGTTTCTGGATCCAAAAGAACCAATTGCCAGAATGCCTGATCCCTTCTTTTAACATTCGACAAAACACACTATAAGTCAGAAGCTCACACAATTTGCTACTTAAGGCATCAAAAATGAAGAAAGGGTTTTTTTTTTCCTTTTGCATTCAGGATGAACATGGCCAACACACTATTTGGATACTGTGCAGTCAATGACCACATATTGATTAGACTTTGCAGGCAACACTTTAAATAGCGTGGCCATCCAATTTTATGCTCCAACCGTTAAGGCAGGAGAAAAGAAGGTTGGAAAGTGTTAACATCAAATTCAATCTGAAATTGACAAAACATGCAAGATATACTGCATGTATTGGAGACTGGAGTGCCAAAATGGGCAAACAGTTTGAAAATATGGATTAGGAAGAGAGAAAAAAAATGAAGAAAAATAGAAGCAAGATAATGTCTCAACAACTCCTGCCGATCTAAAGTGTTCTTTTGTTGCTAACAGAGTTTCCAGAAAAAAATGATCCCTATATAATAGACGCTATCAAATCAAATCGAGTGTATTATTGGTACAAGGAGGTGAAAGAACTCAATGATAACAACAAAGAGAAAGCCTTGGTAAGACCACACCTAGAATACTGCATCCAGTTTTGGTCACCATGCTATTAAAAACGATGTTGAAGCTCTAGAAAGAGTGCAGAGAAGAGCAACCGAGATGATTAGGAGACTGGAGGCTAAAACATGAAGAATGGTTGCTGGAATTGGGTTGTCTCATCTAGTTTATTTTATTTTATTGCCATTGCACTTTGTACAACGAAATCAAACACCATTTTCAGTGCACATCATGACCATGAAAATAAACACAAACACACATCCTTCACACTCCACACAATGAATTGAAAACCCCCGACACCACACCAACACTGTACTATACAGTAGAATTCAAAAGAGCTACTGGGATAGAAGCTGTTTTTCAACCTATTCGTCCTTGTTTTTATTATCCTGTACTGTCTGCCAGATGGTAATAGTTAAAAAAAAAGGGTTCCCAGGATCAGATGGATCTTTGAGAATGTTTTGAACTTTCTTAAGGCAACGGGAGTTGTACAGCTCTTCCAAAGAGGGGAGAGAGCAACCCATGATCCTCTGGGCAATGACATTAACCCTCTGGAGTGCTTTCCTATCTGCCATTGTGCAATTGGCAAACCATACAGAGGTGCAGTATGTTAAAATGCTCTCTATGATGTGGCGGTAGAAGGTCACCAGCAGTTTTTCATTCAGTTGTTTTCTGAGAAGTCTCAGGTAGTATAATCTCCGCTGGGCCCTTTTGACCAGGGCTGCAATGTGAGCACCCCAGGTCAGGTCCTCTTTGATGGTAACACCCAGAAACTTAAAACTGGCCACTTGCTCCATTCGGTCTCCATTGATAAGCAAGGGCTCATTGTCTGATCTGTTCCTTCTGTAGTCCACTATAAGCTCCTTTGTCTTATTAGTGTTGAGGACCAAGTTATTGTCTCCACACCACGAAAGCAACTGGTCCACCTCATCTCGGTAGGCAGACTCACTCCCCCCTGGAGATGAGTCCCACCACTAGTGAAAAGGATTAAGGGTAACATGATAGCAGCCTTCCAATATTTGAGGGACTGCTACAAAGAAGAAGGGGTCAAGCTATTCTCCAAAGCACCCAAAAGCTAGACAGGGAATAATGGATGGAAACTGAACAAAGGAGAGATTCAACCTGGAAATAAGGAGAAATTGTCTGACAAGGAGAACAACCAACCAATGGAACAGAAATTGCCTTCGGAAGTTGTGGGAGCTTCATCACAGCAGGCTTTCATGAAGAGACTGGACTGCCATCTGTCAGAAATGGTGTTGGGTCTGCTTGGGCAGGAGACTATACTAGATGACCTACAAGGTACTTTCCAACTCTGTTAATCTGTTAATATCAGACTACTTATGTGCAAAGTCGAGCTAAAGTGGGAAAGTAAAGCCAACCAGTTCCCATGGCAGGATCCTGGTCATATACTTACTGTTTACAAGGAATCATTTTAAAGTGCTGAACCTCACTGATAAGAAACCACAGGAACTGTGGAATTCAGTAAAAAAAATAAATAAATATGAACTAAGAAAGAATAGAAAACAAACTGATGTCAAAACAAATCGCCAAGAAAAGAAGCCAAAGGGAAAGATCTTAACCAAGTTTCTTCACAAAGAGAGCTGCTAGAAGAACCCAAAAGTAGTTATTATGACAATCTGTTTTAGGATATTGGAAATGGAACAGAAAGGAAAGATACCAATGGACAGATAGCAGCTGATTTCAAGATCAAATAAAAAGGAAGGAATATACTGAAATTCTGAGCAGTAAAGGCATCAGGGGCCAGAATACTGTAGAACACGTGTGTCAAACTCAAGTCAAGGTGGCATCACGTGATGTATTGGGATCTCTTTGTTAAACTAGATGTGGCCAGCATGTGACACATCCAACCTGTGGGCCACGAGTTTGACAGCCCTGCTGTAGAAGATAATAGCTGTGGCAGCACAGTGGTTAACATGCAGTACTGCAGGCTACTTCTGCTGACTGCCAGCTGCCAGCAGTTCGATCTTGACCAGCTCAAGGTTGGCTCAGCCTTCCATCTTTCTGAGGTCAGTAAAATGAGGGTCAAGATGATTGGGGGCGAGATGCTGGCTCTGTAAACTGCTTAGAGAGGGCTATAAATATCTGTGACGCGGTATATAAGTCTAAGTGCTATTGCTATTCCCTATTTATACTAGAAGACAAACTAGAAGACAAAATTAGAACCTCGCTCTGGTTGTTGCCAAGTTGGAAGACTACAAGAATTGATGGAATGGATGCATAAATATGGAAAGCAACAGAAGATCTAATAAAAAGGTCCAAGCAAACTAAGGCAGCAAATATGGAGAACGACACAATGGCCGACAGAAGAGGACAATCTACCTATCGAAGCCAAAGAAAGAAGACTTAACAGAATGTATTGTACGATTCTTAATTTCACTTGCTAGCAAAATAATGCTAAGGATCACCTAATGGCAGGTTTAGAGTCCTACACAGAAAGAGAGATGCTACATATTCATGTTAGTTTTAGAAAAGGCCAAGGAACAAGACACAATATTGATAATCCCTGCTGGATAATTGAGAAAACAGGGTACCAAAGAGGAATCTGTATGATTAAAGAAAGATCATATCAATCTCAAGTTGTAGGCAACCAGGAATCCCAGAACATCTCATTGTCCTCGGAGGTGAAACCTTGGCAGAGGACAAAAAATTACAGTCCAGATGGACATGCCAAAACAGACTTGAGCTCCAGATTGGCAAAGGATTGAGAAGAGGATGTATATTTTCCCCTTATTTATGCTAGAATAGGAGAGTTGGAAGGGACTTTGGAGGTCTTCTAGTCCAACCTTCTGCCTACGCAGGAAACCCCACACCACTTCAGACAAATGATTATCTAACATCTTTTTAAAAACTTCCGGTGTTGGAGCATTCACAACTTCTGGAGGCAAGTTGTTCCACTGGTTAATTGTTCTGTCAGGAAATTTCTCCTTAGCTCTAAGTTGCTTCTCTCCTCGATTGCTTTCTAAGCTTGTCCTGCCCTCAGGGGCTTTGGAGAATAGCCTGACTCCCCTTTCTTTGTGGCAGTCCCTGAAATATTAGAACACTGCTATCATATTTGTCCTAGTCCTTCTTTTCTATTAAACTAGACATATCCAGTTCCTGAAACCGTTCATGTTTTAGCCTCTAGTCTCCTAATCATCTTTGTTGCTCTTCCCTGCACTCTTTCGAGAGTCTCAACATCTTTTTTACATCATGGCGACCAAAACTGGATGCAGTATTCCAAGTGTGGCCTTACCAAGGCATTATATAAAGTGCTATTAACTCTTCATGAGCTCTTGATTCTATCCCTCTATGTTGGTTATAGTTTATGGGAAGCCAGATTGAAAGAAGGTGAATGTGGTTTTAAAATTGTTATTAGACACTTTGGTGCCCTGTGCTATGCTGGCAACAACTCAACACCAGTGAGGAAGGCTTTTCGGTTAACTGATTTTCTACCAACAGCATGGAATTAAATGTTGGGTTCCCTCTCCTTTCTCTTCATGTGACTTTATATTTAGAAAGCCTGTTGACATTTAATCGAAGTATTTTCTGCCTGTTTGCTTCCTCTGATTGCACCCATAGTAGATAACCACCTTTCTATAATAGGCAAGCTTGAAAGAAAGTATATCTCAGGTTATTCTTAAAGAGTCATTGAGCTGAGTGATGTGAAAATTGAAGTCATCCATCTACGAAAAAGATTCATAATTGAAGAAGATTCTTTTGCGCAGGATAATTACAAAAAAACCCCACTGTTTATTTACATCTGTTCAAAGTTACAATAATAACTGATGAAACACTTTGGAGTTAAAACAAAGATCCCGAAAAGCTATTTTGTGTTACAAAGTTTAGGACAAAAAAAAGAGAGAGAAAGAGAAAAAGAGAGAGAGAGGCGCAACATAAAAATTGTACTGTTGTTTCATCTACAAACTGGCTATAGTTTTGGAGGCACGTTGGTGAAGGAAGGATTTTGAAGCTGTCCATATCCATGATGAAATCCCTGGAAAACAGCAAAACAAAAGACACACAGTTGTTTTATATATATAGATATATATAACATTAATAACAATTGATAGTTCTCTTGGGACTTTCATGTTGTAAGGATGGAAAATAGCAATTAGAAAGAGTAATAATTTGTTTGAGAAGGAATAGCAAATTAACATTGCCCTGGCTTTACCGTTTGGTAGAAATGATCTACGACTGAAATAGCAATAACACTTATTATATACTGCTTCACAGTGCTCTACAGTCCTCTCTAAGCAGTTTACAGAGTCAACATATTGCCCCCAACAATCTGGGTCCTCATTTTACCCATCCCAGAAGGGTGGAAGGTTGAGTCAACCTTGATCCTGGTGGGATTTGAACTGCCAAATTGCAGGCACCCGGTAGTCAGCAGAAGTGGCCTGCAGTACAGCACTCTAACCACTGCGCCGCCAAAGCTTAAAACAGCAAGCTCCACATTAAAAGAGACTTTTTAATATTTCATGTTTCAAACGTAATCTAACATGGATATGTCAAGAACAGGGCTGTCATTATTTTGACTGCCTGTGACTTGAGCTGTAGCATAACACAGTAGTCCCCCACCTTCTTGGCTCTGCGGAGTAGCAGCATTGGCGGCAGCAGAGGGGGGGGGTGAGAGGGATGGTTTTGTGGGTGTGTCTGCCGCGTACACAAATGAAGCTTTGCGTGTGTGTATACTTGCCCACCACTTGCGCAGACCACTTCTCAACAGGCTGCAGTCAACAGTACCGAGTTGTGGACTGGGGACCCGCAACATAACAAAATCTGATTCTGACTGGGATTTACAAAGCTGCAAGCATGAGCTACCTATATGTGCAAAAAATCAAATTACAGTGGTACCTTGGTACTCATCCTGGAGGCGCGAGGTGTACCAAACGATTTTTTCCCATAGGGAATAATGCAGTGAGACACAAGGCAGATGAGAGCGACATGTTCTAGCTTGTGCATTGAGTACCAAACAAATGGTAAGTACTAGGACAAAATTTTCACATTGAAAATTGAGTATCAAATTCGATGAGATTCAAAGCAGTAGAGTCCCAAGGTACCATTATACCTCAGGTGTGTGCGTGTGCGTGTATGTGTGTGTGTGTGTGTGTGTGTGTGTGTATATATATGTTTGTGTGTGTACTGTATATATAATGTATATGTATATATATTGTATATGTATATAATTTTTCAGAAAAAATTTCAATAAAACCAATTTCTAGAACATTAAAAGCACTATAGATCTCATTAATTGACTTGATTGTTTTGCTTCTTCTATGTTTTGCCTTACAACAGTTCATTTTATCCCATTGTCTGCTGTATTTGGTTCAATTGGTTAATATTTTAAAAATATATGCAAAAAAACCCCTGGCAATTGGTCTGGAAATCTCCCAATTTGATGTTTTGTGACTTTAAGCTTACTGTTGCTACCATCTATTAATCAAAATAGTGAATGAACTACATCATTAATCAGAATGGTGAACGGACTTTTCCTCTTATAGATGTACGATTCAGATATGCAGATATACACTGCTCAAAAAAATAAAGGGAACACAAAAATAAGACATCCTAGATCTGAATGAATGAACTATTATTAAATGCTTTGTTCATTACATAGTTGAAAGTGCTGACAACAAAATCAAACAAAAATTATCAATGGAAATCAAATTTAACAACCCATGGAGGTCTGGATTTGGAGTTACACTCAATATTAAAGTGGAAAAAAAAAAACTACAGGCTGATCCAACTTTGATGTAATGTCCTTAAAACAAGTCAAAATGAGGCTCAGTAGTGTGTGTGGCCTCCACGTGTCTGTATGACTTCCCTACAACGCCTGGGCATGATCTTGATGAGGTGGTGGATGGTCTCCTAAGGGATCTCCTCCCACACCTGGACTAAAGCACCCCCCAACTCCTGGACAGTCTGTGGTGCAACGTGGCGTTGGTGGACGGAGCGAGACATGATGTTCCAGATGTGCTTAATTGGATTCAGGTCTGGGGAACGGGTGGGCCAGTCCATAGCATCAATGCCTTTGTCTTGCAGGAACTGCTGACACACTCCAGCCACATGAGGTCTAGCATTGTCGTGCATTAGGAGGAACCCGGGGCCAACCGCACTAGCATATGGTCTCACAAGGGGTCTGAGGATCTCATCTCAATACCTAATGGCAGTTAGGCTACCTCTGGAGAGCACATGGAGGGATCTGTGGCCCCCTAAAGAAATGCCACCCGACACTATTACTGACCCACTGCCAAACCGGTCATGCTGGAGGATGTTGCAGGCAGCAGAACATTCTCCACAGCGTCTCCAGACCCTGTCATGTCTGTCCCATGTGCTCAGTGTGAACCTGCTTTCATCTGTGAAGAGCACAGGGCGCCAGTGGCAAATTTGTCAATCTTGGTGTTCTCTGGCAAATGCCAAACGTCCTGCAGTGTTGGGCTGTGAGCACAACCCCCACCTGTGGACGTCGGGCCCTCATACCACTCGCATGGAGTCTGTTTCTGAGCAGCCACATGCATATTTGTGGCCCACTGGAGGTCATTTTGCAGGACTCTGGCAGTGCTCTTCCTGTCCCTCCTTGCACAAAGGCGGAGGTAGCAGTCCTGATGCTGGGTTGTTGCCCTCCTACGGCCTCCTCCACATCTCCTGATGTACTGGCATGTCTCCTGGTAGCGCCTCCATGCTCTGGACACTACGCTGACAGATACAGCAAACCTTCTTGCCACAGCTTGCATTGATGTGCCATCCTGGATGAGCTGCACTACCTGAGTCACTTGTGTGGGTTGTAGACTCCGTCTCATGCTACCACTAGAGTGAAAGCACTGCCAGCATTCAAAAGTGACCAAACCATCAGCCAGAAAGCGTAGGAACTGAGAAGTGGTCTGTGGTCACCACCTGCAGAACCACTCCTTTATTGGGGATGTCTTGCTAACTGCCTATGCTTTCCACCTGTTGTCTATTCCATTTGCACAACAGCATGTGAAATTGATTGTCAATCAGTGTTGCTACCTAAGTGGACAGTTTGATTTCACAGAAGTGTGATTGACTTGGAGTTACATTGTGTTGTTTAAGTGTTCCCTTTATTTTTTTGAGCAGTGTATAAATTCTAAATTAAAGCTAAGCAACCTATTGCTTATACTCTGGACTAAAAACAGAGATTAACATTTTCAGATTTTTTTTTTCTCTGTATATCAGGAGTATCCAACCTTGGCAACTTTAAGACAGATGGACTGCAACTCCCCAGCCAGCCATCTTACTCTAAGACTTCTAAATTATACTTCCTTTAAAATAAATAAATAAATAAATGAGAGAATATTTTCTTCGGAAGATCATGCATTTGGAAAGAAATATTGCCTAAGCAGAAATTTAACTTTTAATGAGAACAAGGAAAAAAAGATCTATCATCATTATGAAAAAGTATGTATAAAAACTGCATTATTTTCAAGAATCATAAGAACTAAATGCTTTTTCTCGTAAACCTAGACCAATATTGAATAGTTTGGATCTGAATAAGTTAGATGTGCAGATAATTGGTAAACTGAATCAATATCTGTACTTAAATGCATTAAATTAAAATGAAGAATCAATTGGTTCATTTCTGAAACACGAGTACCTATATTCTATGCATTAGACAGCCATTTCATTTCCTTCTCATGGGGAAAAGATCATTCTAGACTACACAGTAATTACGAGTCCTTAATTAACTGACAGACCAAAACAGAAAAATATTAACTTTGGGAAGAGGAAGACCCAAAAAACTAGTCAACACAACCCCCTTAAATCTCATACTTAACCTTAACTTTTATTTAGGCAGATTAATTCAGAAACCTTTGGTCTAGATAGAACAAAAAACAAACAGATGCAAATTCTGGATGTACAAAAAGAAATGATGCTGTTCAGCTGCCAAATTAGCGGAGTTACCTTGTCAAATCTCCACAACTGTTTTGAGAAATACAGACAATAGCACAAAAATTGACATTTTTTATCAATTTTAAAATGGCCCAATCTGAATCAGTGGATCCACTCTGGCTTTTAGCAATTGCTTACTCATGACACTATAGTACAGGTATCTTCAAGTTATGATGGCAACTTCCATTGCTAAACAAGTCAGTCGATAAGAGAGGCAGACTTGATTTTACTGTTTTTGCCACGGTCGTCAGTGTTCTGACCCGGCCTTCGCAGAAGGATTAAACAGACTCTCCGCAAAGAAAAACCCCTCTGGGAATTAACTGCATTCACCAACAGAAAGTCCAGGCAAGAGTCCTGCAAGAAGTCAATAGTCCTTATCAGCTCGTTATGATATATGCAAAGTTGTGAGTTCCCAGCCCAGAGGCTGCCAATTAAGTCAGTTCAAACAGAGAAATAGACATCAGTTCTGGCAAGGCAGTCTTTGTCCCACGAAACAAACATAAGGAGCAAACTTTCCAGAAATGCGAATAGTTGTATGCGACAATCAAACCACTCCCCTTTCCTCCTATTTATTCTCCAGCCAGGGAGGGGCCAGTCAGTGGCCATGTTTGTTTTGCTTCCTGAGCTGGTTCATTGTCCTCCGTTGTTCACCTCTCCTATCTGCTCTGTGCATACGCGCATCCAGAACGGCCCCCAGCTGTTCCTCCTCCTCACTCATCTCTGACTCCAAAGGCAGCTGCCTCTCTGGCTGGGAAATGCTGGACGGCCTTGTCTCTATCTCTGCGTCTGACACTGAGCATCCATCAGAGCCTTCCCCAGGTTCCAGAACTGGCCTAAGTTCTTCCCCAACCTCCTCACATTCTGAGTCTGCCGCCAGCTCTGCTGGCAGCTGGCAGGCCACAACATTAAGTGAGTCACATGGCCTTTAAGCAGACCAGGCTTTTCCCATTGACTTTGTTTATTAGAAACAAAACTTCATAAATATACACTGGCTGACAAGCACCTGATAATGTGACTGTGGGGATGCTGCAATGATTGTAACTTCAAGAACTAATGCATTACTTTTTTCAGTGCTGTCTGTAACTTCCAATGGCTACTAAACAAAGGATTGTAAGTCAAGGACTACCAATAGTTAAATGAGTTTGAACTTTCTGTACACGAACGAGCAATCTGATCTTTATATTCCAAGCCACATTTTTAAATTAAAAAATATGGTATTATTTCATTCCACGTGGATTAATTAAAGAATGTTTATGAAATTTTATTAATTACATTTACACAGCATCCCAACTGACACACAACTGGCTCTGGGAGGCTTATAGCATTCTCAAAGGAATAAATTTGTTCCATTATTGGATTCAAAGGTGTTATCTGGCCTAACCTCTAGAAAAACAGAAACGAAAACTGTTCTTGTGTTAGCACTTAACCACTAGCCTGGCAGTGGTACTTTCTGAGATTCTGTACTTTTCAAAATGACTTTTATTTCTGGAAGTTCTGCAAGAGGCTTTCATAAAAAAACAATAACATATTCTATACTGCCCTTAAGGAGCAAACAGTTCATCAATTCTCATAAAATGTGCAGCATTTCATACTCTGAAAACACCTGCCATTATGTGAATAGGTTTTTATTTGAGGGGGGGAGAGAAAGGAAGCTATTGAAGACGGTGCTATCACATTACTATGCCATGCTTAAACACATAGTATTTTCAGCATACTATTTTCCCAAACGGTGTAAATATGATATCAAATGGCGAGTAAACAAGCTTCAGCAGATTGAGATGGAAAAGATGTAAGGAACTGATACTCAAAATTCTATATAACTGGCTATTATTGAAATCTCATAAATGGATTCTTTAAAAGATTCTTTGGAAGCAGTGTGAGAGAGAGAGAGAGGGAGGAGGAGTGGATTTTTTGGTGGGGGGAGAGGCACAAAAATACTGATCTTTCTAAACATATACCTTTAACTAAATGGTCTAAGGAGATTCTCAATCATCCAAGTTATGGTTATCTTGAAGGTGCTTTTTCAAGAGGCAACTGGACTTTGTTTTTTTTTTCCTTGAAGACGTTTTGCTTCTCATCGAAGAAGCTTCTTCAGTTCTGTGTGAGAGAATGGAAGGATTTATATTCATTGCAGTCATCTGGTTGTTAGCACTTTCGCTGAGAGACGTTGAGGCCACGAGTTTATCTGTGCCCTCAGGGTCACGTGAATAGTGCAAACGGGTGTGGAACCTTCTTGGAACTGCGTTGTAAACAAAGAGGCCACCTATGTTAAAATTGAACTGCCCTCTCTCAACAGATGGGAAGGAATACGACACTACCTATCTCCTGTTTACAACGAGTTCCAAGGCTCCACACCTATTTGAACCATTCAGATGACCCTGAGGGCACAGATAAATCTCCAAGTGGCCTCAATGATTCTCAGAGAGAGGGCTAATGACCAGATGACTGCAAGGAATATAAATCCTTCCATTCTCCACCATTCACTCAGAACGGAAGAAGCTTCTTGGATGAGAAGTCTTCAAGGAAAAAAACAAAGTCCAGTTGCCTTTTGAAAAAGCACCTTTGGGACATACCTTAAACTCCTTCTACATGCGGTTTCCTCAAACCAACTCTTACATTGGATAGTTACAATGGATAGACTTTTGTTCTTGACTTCTAATTCTCCTTAGCACAGTACAAAATAAACATGCTCCAATCTCAACTTTTTGCTTTTATATACATTGATATATAACTAGCCATTCCCATAACATCAATTTTTTCTAATCAACAAAACCAAAGTCAATGTTTTTTCCCTGTCCCCTTCCCTTCCCTTCATTTTCTATCGTGTTCTTCTCTTCTTTGTATTTTATATAATTAAAAATAAAAATATTTTTGTCCTTGAGATGTGCATCTGTTTCCCCCATATTGATAGTCTTCCAAATGTTCTGGACTAAACTCCCCAACACTAGACCAACGCGGAGTCTCCAGCTATCCAGCAGGTCTGAGGTGAAGACAAATTGGGGAAGACAGATTTGAAATGTAGTTCTGAATTTTGTTGCACAGCTGGGATTTTATGTAAGGCCCAGATCAGATTGCAATTTCACACCACAAAAAACTCCCTCAAAATAAGATATCAGATGCGGGGGGAAAAAATCAACATCCTGCATCTGAAGTTTTTGAAGGATATGACCTAAACAGTTGGGAGATACTTGCCAAAAATTCTTACAGCCACACATCACCTGTTAGGATTTTATCCTTCCCAGAAAGAGAACAAGTCACACAAAAGGATCGTGCAATGAATTCAATGCAGGATTCTTTTCAAATATGCATAGAAGTAATAATCCTTGACTTACCATCACAACTGGGATGAGAAATTTTTTTCTAAGCAAGGCAATTGTTGAGTGATTTTCACCCATTTTTGGGGGTGGGCACAGCTATTAAACGAATGGCTAATTATTAAGTGAATTATGTGGTTGTTAACTAAAGCCAGCCACCCTTGTTGAAATTGCTTGTTGGACGTCAGCTGGGAAGAACACAAAAGGCCATCACATGTTCCCAGCCTCCTAAATACAGTGGTAGTCCTCCACTTACGGCCACAACCAAGGCCAACATTTGTGTTGCTAAGTGAGAAATTTGTTACAAGTGAGTTTTGCCCCATTTTACTCCTTTTCTCTCCACATTTGGTAAGGGAATCACCGTGGTTGTTAAATTAGCAACATGGTCATTCAAGTGAATCTGGCTTCCCCATTGACTTTGCTTCTCGGGTCACAAAAAGGGGATCAATGTGATCCCCTCAGGACACTGCTATCATGTCACCCCTAGTTCTTCTTTTCATCAAACTAGACATATCCAGTTCCAGCAACTGCTCTTTATATTTTTTAGCCTCCAATCCCCTAATCATTGTTATTGCTCTTCTCTGTACTCTTTATAGAGTCTCAACATCTTTTTTACAATGTGGTGACCAAAGCTGGATGCATTACTCCAAGTGTGACCTTAGCAAGGCATTATAAAGTGGTATTAACACTTCACATGATCTTGATTCTAACCCTCTGTTTATGCAGCGAAAACTGTGTTGGCTTTTTTGGCAGCTGCAGCACAGTGCTGGCTCATATTTAAGTGATTGTCCATTAGGACCTCAAGTTCTTGATTTTTCCCCCCCATCTACCCTATAAAAATACCTTCCACCACAAAAATGGAACCACACCTTGAAGTCGACCAATGGCATCAACGTCAACCGTTTCTGAATTCCAATGCAGTAAGGAAGCATCAACCATAGCTTCCGAGTCACCATTGATGGTGCAATTGGACACTCTGGAAGTGGAGAAAAATTTTGGCTAGAAATCTCCCATTTTTTTCCCCCTGATCGGTAGAAAAACGTCAAACAGTCTGAAACACGAGTTAGTTATTTGAAAGCAATCTTCCAGTACATTATTAACTAAAGCTTAAAATTAAAAAAAAAAAAAATAGATACCTACCAAAGTATCAAGAGAAACAGGTCTCTTTGGTCTCCATACGTTCCATTTGACTCCTAATAAAAAGAAGAAAATGCCTTTTTTTTTTACTAATTCAAGAATTCCGCTTTTCTAAAATCTAAAATCAACAGAGCAAATCATAAACCATTAACACCACAATTAAAAGACATCAAGCCAAGAAAGAGGAATAAGGTTTAGGGGGCAAAACATCTCTAATGTTTTGAGTTCTTAGTTACATTATTTTGTCCATAAATTCTAGGATTACAAGTTACACTAGTTATGATGTTTTACATTGGTTTAATCATGAAGACTTGGCTTCAATTAAACTGACTGAGCTAAGGCTTTTTTCTTTTTCTTTTTTTAGGTACTGGCACAAATTAAACTTTTTAAGATGAAATTTTAGGTGGTGATCTTAAAAGCCTCTCTCTGTAATCTAAAATAAAACTGGCTAATTGGTATGCTTCCCTGCTTTTATGGGTTATATTAAGATAAATTAAGTGAGATTAAAATCTTATTTGATTTATTTACCTTTTGCAAATGAAGACCGTTTTAAGGGTTACATCCTCTGCCTCTGACGAAAAGCGACCGCAATTAGTCAAGTCAGAAAGTCTTTAAAAGCTTTGAATTTATTGCTTCCGGCACGGAGTGTGAGGTTGTCATTAAGGTATCAAAACTCTCAGAAAACAACAACAACAACAAAAAAATATTCCAAAGTTTCACTAATGAAGAAATTGCTCAACAAGATGAAAAACTAAGTCACAGGTTATTTTTTTTTTTGATTCTCTGCGTTTTTTAATTTATCTGATTCAGAAAATGCATTAGCTATTTTAAAACAAGAATATTTTTTTTTTAAAAAAAGTTGGAATCCAGCCGCTCAATACCGTTTGGATACTTCCTTTAACAACTCTTTAAATCTATATTGTGTGCATAAATGGAAAACAAAAGAGAGATAGCTATAGTAAATGTAATGCACCTTTAGGTTTTTACCATTTTTTAAAAAATAAAACAAAAATAGTTGTACAGATATTTTAAGAGGAACCATTTTATGCTGATCGTGGTTAAAAAAAATCACTCCTTCCCTGTTTACAACTATTTATTAAGGTTTTTAAATAAATAATGCATACTCTCACACACACTGATTTTTCTTTCAAAAGTTTATTTAGTATCAAGCAAGAATAAACTTTGCTTAACACTACAGAACATTTCAAGACTCAAATTACAAAATACCACATTATTTGCATTTGTGATCTCTTTCCCTTTTTTACGCATGTTTGCAAGAGAAAAAACTAGCAAAATAGTTGAAAGGTAAAATTAGAGAAGAACTTAATTGTTGAAAACCTTTAAAATAAAAGGTTACGCTTAGGTTAAAATAATAGATTAACATGTTTAGTAAACCTAGCTGTTTTTAACACTAGTTAAAGGTTTTTTTTTCCTTTTTGTATTTTTTTTTTTTGATCACCTATTTTCCTTTCCACCCCCCTTTCTTCCCCCCCTCCCCCTCTCCCAAATACAATCCAGAAATAAGAAAGCTCATTTCATGTGTCTTCCTTCCTGTACAGGTTTTTCAGTCAGCAAAAAATAGATTAAGCTCAGTCCGTCCATTCAGATTAAGCACTTTGATTTTAATAAAAAGGGATTGTTCATAGAAAAAAATTACTTTGAACAGTTTACAGGACTGGTGGAGTTTGGGCAATTCACAACATCGGACAGAATAATCAGTATCTTGCATATGGCTGCTCTCTGTAGCTTCCTTTTGATGATCTTGCTGAAGGAACCTTGTGTCTTGAGTTGGTCCAGTCTTCCTGTCCTGAAATCACAGTTTGGAAAAGGGGTAAGGCGTTTTGTACCAAACTTCAAGGTGTACATCCATTTTATTTTTTCAAGATGGAGGAGGAGAGAGAGAGTGTGTGTGTGTGTGTGTGTGTGTGTGTGTGTGTGTGTGTGTGAGGGGAAACACCCAAAAGGAAATATTTTCACTCTTCCACAATACCTTTTCCTCGAGGACCTCAGCAGCCCCGAAAACACGAACTGCATGGAATTTCTGAACAAAAACCTGGCTCAGAATGAGGATGCAGATCTCAACCTGAAGTCTCGGCAAAAGCTAGGCCCAAGCATAATTTTCTTCAGTGGCAGCTAAGCTCTAGGGCAGAGAATTACACTGGTACTCCTTTCCGCTCCTTAGAAAAGTTAAAAGCTGCCCTTTTTCCTGGTATAGGATTGAGAGTTACATCTGTTTAATTGCAAGGGAACAGCATACCTGAGAGTCTTTTTCTTTCCTTCCACTTCTGTCTTCCTTCCTGTCCCCTCTCACTTTCCTTCCTTCCCCTTCCTCTCATCTTCCTTCCTTCTTTCCTCCCCCCCCCCTCTCTCCGTCCTCACCTTTCCCCTCCCATCTTCTTTCCTGTCCCTACCCTCTCAGGTTCCTTCCTTCCCCTTTCTCTCTCTCCTTCCTTCCCCCTTCCGCTACCGTCTTCCTTCCTGTCCTCAGCTTCCTTTCTTCCCTTTCATCTCATCTTCCTTCCTCTCCCTTTCCCTTCCCACCTTCCTTCCTGTCCTCAATCTCCTTTCTTCCCTTTCATCTCACCTTCCTTCCTTCCTTCCCCCTTCTCCTACCATCTTCCTTCCTGTCCCTCTCTCCTTCCTTCCTCTATCCCCTATCAGATTCCTTCCTCCCTCCCTCAAAGAAAAAAAAAAAAAACCCAAAATGGTACCATTCCACTCATCTAAACCACTTTTTAAAAAATGTAAGACACCAACAATAAAATCCTTGGAAAAATTCAGTGAGACGGCCCACTTTTGCTCCTCGTTTACGGGCAAGCAAAGGTGAGTGTAAGCGTACCCTTCCCCGGAGAAATCATTTCTGACTGGGGTATCCCAGCCTCAAAAGTGATTCTTCCTGTAACTCTTTTCTTTACATGATTCTTTGTTATCCCCCCGCTCAGTCCCTGGGCATCAGATGGGAGAAGAACAGGAGAACTGAGACTTGAGATGGTGTCAGGAGAGGTATGGGAAGACAGCAATGACTCATTCCCTGTTCGCACCAAGCACACAGTGAGCTCAGGGCTAAAATGTTATCCTGCAAGAAGGCACACAGGGGACAACTCATACTGATGTCGGAGCATAGAACAATTAAAGCTCTGAAGTCCATGGAGACCAATTTATCATGTTGCAAGGGGGAAAAAAAAGAGAAAGCTTCGGTGACTTTTCAGAGAATCGTGTAATCAGCTGTTTCCTCTCCAGGTGACTTAAGAGTCTACTTAAACCTGTGACATGGAGCCAGCTTGCAGGGTAGAATAATTTATTGTATCATGACATATTCCCAAGTTGAAGAGGATGGGTGCTTCAGTTGAGAAACGATGCTTTAATCCCCTCCCACCTACAAAGAGCCCCAGAGAAACAGGAATTCAATCTTATTTCTCCCAACGTCTAGCAATTAGCAGAGAAATCTGCTGTCGCTCCCTCTGACAACAAGCAAAATGTGGTGGGGTGTGATTATGATTGTCTTCATGGGCATGCTGGTTGAAATTTCGAGGGGTCCCCCCCCTCCTGGTATCTAGCCACCCCTTTCCCCATAACATCTTGGAACATCCTTTATCCGATACCTTTAGTCTTATTACAATCTTTAAAAGTTCAGCTTTGTGCTTCAAACTTTTGCTTTTATTTTACTGGACCCCGTTCCCTTTTCCGCATTCCATTTCATGGCTGGCTGGGGAATTCTGGGACCTGAAGGCCACACAGCTTAAAATGGTGGAGGCTGAGAAACATTGCTAGAGATGAAGAGGGGTTGTCCCATATCCTGTAGTGCCCACGCCATCCAATCTAGTGGAATGGGCAAATACCTTGGCCAAATTTCCTTATACGGTCAGCCATTTTGGTACCTACCCACCAATCTCCAGTTTGGCTGGTGAAATGGTAAATGTCACTTCCTAATCACTCTGCTTTGGGACTGAACCCACAGTCCCCTGCTGTATATAAAATGGAAAATTGAAAGAATCACAAAGAATCATATAGGCTAGTCCAACCACAGCTCAATGCAGGAATTTAAATCCAGCAACCCTGAATTGGGACAATCTAACCTTTACAATAACCATATAAGGTAAAAATAAATCCCACTCACTCCCATATCAGTGTCAGAAACTCATATAACTAACTTTAACTGAGAATCTGCCCTCCTGTAATTTCAAACTTTCCTCCTGTGTGTGTGTGTGGGTGGGGGGGGGGGAGAAAGAGAAAGAGAGAATGAGAAAGAGAGAGAAAGAGAGGAGAACCTGCCTTAAATAATTTCATCTCCATGCATAATTAATTCCCATTTTCAATAATAATGACAATATGGGGAATTATTACTCTGGGAAACATATGATAGCCATCACCCCTTTTTCTGTATCAAAGTGTACTCCAGATCATTTCAAAGTACTCACTGTAAGAATCGTACGTCTCGTCGTTCAAGCCATGGGCATAGTCATAGTAATCGCCACCACTGTTTGAAAGAAAAAGAAAATATGTTCATCTGGTTACAAGACAGAATGAAGCTGACCGTACTTAGCAGCTACACCTTTTTTAATTATTATTTTTTATTTTATTCATATGTTAACAGCTGCGTTTTTGACCATCTTTCAAAAACAGCAAGAAGATATTAGTAAGCATTGCAAATTGACACACTGAACTCAGAGCATCCCTGTCTCTGGTGACCATACACACACACACACACACACACACACACACACACACACTTTGAAGATAGACCATGATGTATATAGGCAGACTTCTTCACAGTTCCAAGCTTCATCAGACAGGCCAAAGGGGAGGAAAACCTAGAGGTTTACCCAGGTAGTATTAAAGAGCTCCAAATTTAAATGGCTAAATGTATTCATTTTAAATACGTACAACAGTTCTTTAGTTCTGATTCCAAGGAGAAGCACAACACCAGAAAAGAAGTCAGGTAATAATAACAACAACAAAACAGCAACAAAACCTAAAAACTGTGATGACTTGGTAATGCTTTAAAATGGCCACGGTGCTCAAATAAAGATGGAGTTGTCTTTCTTTTTTAAAAAAAAATAAATAAACAAAAATAAAGACAACTTTAGTCCACAGAAAGATTCCTTAGTGGAAAGTAGAATGCCAAAGTGAATGAGCGAGCGACAGAACAATGAGTCATGGTAGCTCAGTGGTTAAAATGCAGTACTGCAGGCCACTTCTGCTGACTGCCTGCAATTTGGCAGTTTGAATCTCACCAGGCTCAAGGCTGACTCAGCCTTCCAACCTTCAGAAATGGTTAAAATGAGGACCCAGATTGTTGGGAGACAATAGGCTGAACAGACGAACACAATACAGAAGCCTGATGACGGCAGATGGGATTCTGCCGAAACGTCGCTACAACTTTAAAAGCACAACTATAATGATGTGGGAAAATACCTGAACAAAGCTGAATGCCATACATGTAAGTACCCGCGAAAACTTAAGAAAAAGAGATGTGTCAGGTTGCTGGCTATCATCTCAGAGGTGGCACTAATGGCTCCTCAACTGATAGCAGGTCCACTTTAGGCCAACTTGGTCCTTGATGTAAGCTAACGCCTTGCTCTACTGAATCTTTAGATTCTTTTCAGCAACAGAAAAATGAATAGGAAAGCTATCAAGACTAATCTGCTGTGACTGGTCCCATCCATCAAAGTAACTGCTTTGCTAGAGCCCCCCAACATACGCTGTCAGGTCAAACATGTCCTCTGACTTAAACAGGCTGGGCCCTCCCTGCTCTACACTTCTGTCTTGTTAAGTGAGACAGATGCGAAGTCTTGCAGATGGAAAGTTTTGAAACTAGGGTGTGCCTTTGATATAAGCTCCTGGGTTGAAAAGATCTTGGACCCCAAGAAGAGTGAGGCCCATATCACAAATGCAAAAGGATCGGGGCTTTTCAGAGAGGGGAAGGATCTGAATAAGGGTTTTTTTTTTTCTTTTACTATATTAAGCTAATTTTAAGAGTTTTATGATATAGCTTTCACCTGGTTCCCCATCAGAAAATGGGAGGAAACCAAGCTACTACCATATATTCAGCAATTAGTTTGGGGTAATAGTGAAGGTGCTGGCTTAGAAAGCAGGAGGTGAGGAGTTGTAGTCCTGTCTTAGGCTTGAAAGCCAGGCTGGGTGACTTGCTAGGAGACAGTGAGTTCTAGACCTGCCTTAGGCCTGAATGCTAGCTGGGCCAGTCACTCACTCCTAACCTAACTCACCTCACAGGATTGTTGAAGGAAAAGGAAGGAATATTTTGTGTGTTTGCATTATTTATAAAAGGAAGGGAGGAAGGGAGAGAGGAAGGAAGGAGAGAAAAAGTAAGAAAGAGTGAGAAAGAGTGTGAGAGAGAAAGAAAGAAAGAATGAAAGAAAGAAAGAAAGAAAGAAAGAAAGAAAGAAAGAAAGAGTGACCTCTGCCTTAACTTCTGCCTTCACCTCTGCCTAGGAAGGAAGGAAGGAACGAAGAAAGGGAGAGAGAAGGAAGGGAGGGTAGACTGCAGGTGGCTAAATCCTGCCTTGGCTCATAAGCTCTAACAAAGGTAGGATCCCCAAATGTCAGTTTGCTCTTAAGGAATGTTCCAGATATTCTCCAGCAAGTTCCTTCCAGATGAATCAGTGTCGCATATTTGGAATTTTGAATTAGTAATCAGCAAAGTCTACCATTTTCAACCTGTTGCAGGTGTTGTGATTATTTATTTATTTTTTTTGGAGCAAAGAAGCAACATTTATGGCCCTGAGGGCCATGAATTGGACGCTTTATTATCGCATTGAATGCCATCCTTCTCACTCTGCATGGCAGTCGCCTTACGGAAAGCACATTAGATAACTACCAGTACTACAAGGGGGGTGGGTGCGAGTGGGGGCAAAAGACACCGCTGTTAAGTTACTCCATGAAGAACCTCCAGCCAGAATTATGGAACACATTCTGAACAGCCTTGCAGGAGAAGAAAACGCAGCACTGTTTTGGATTCACAAAACTTTTACCCTCCCCCCCCCCCCCCAAAAAAACACACACCAATCACAGCAAGATACTCATATCTTGACGGAGACCTCTCAAGTGACAGTTGCTATTCCTTCCCCACAGTATCTTGATTGCTTATTGTAGGAGCCATCAAGGCTGGGAGCTTCAAGCAGCTGAGCCCCCTTCTCTTCCACTCACTTCAATCCTGTCAGAATTACTTTAGCAGGGCTTCATTGCACAAAACCCAGACGCCTGTTAAAGCAAACAGGATTTGCCTCTCGTGGGCATGTAAACAGCAAAACCAATAATTCCTTGGAAAGGCAGAGAAATCACTTATTTACAATTCAAGGTGTATGAAAAAAGCCCACCAATGTTATTATTAACTGACAGACCCTTCACCCATGATAATCGTATCAAAAAAAAAAAGAAAGAAAAAAAAAGGAGAAGCAGTAACTCAAAGCGATCGCTGAGGCTGCATCTCGGCCTGGAAGGGAACTGCATCCTGCTTGGATAACCCTGAAAAAGACCTGGCTTATTAAAATATAAAACCTCTTTTGCTAAATAGTCTGTAGGGAGATTCTCAGTCATCCAGGTCATGGTTGCCCCAAAGGTGCTTTTTCAAGAAGCAACTGGACTTTTTGGTTTTTCCTTGAAGGCATTTCGCTTCTTTATCCAAGAAGCTTCTTCAGCTCTGACAGGATAGCGGGGAATGGAAGGATTTATATTCCTTGCAGGCAGCTGGTCATTTGTATCCTTTTAGAGGGTCGTTGAAGCCCCTGAGTATAAATATGAATATAAATGCAAGGAATATAAATCCTTCCATTTCCCACTATCCAGTCAGAGCTGAAGAAGCTTCAGAAGATTGGATGAGCCTTCAAAAGAAAAAAACAAGAAAGTCCAGTTGCCTCTTGAAAAAGCATCCTTGGAACCCTTTTGCTAAATATTAGGTTATTTAGAAAGCTGCAACCCACACAGGAAACTATGGCTAGGTGACTGATTACTTGGATCAATCTGACCTTTGGTTCAAGGTCCAGGTGAGAATTTTTTCTTCTTGCCTAACAGCAGGATGACGAGATGTATTTGTGTGTCTAGTATTTTTGTATCACTTCAGAGCCTCCTGAAATTATATTTTCTGAAGTAGTGCCTGTAACGGAATAAAGCTCTTCGCATCCTGGCCAGCGAAACTGTGGCGTGTCCACTTGTGACTACAAGGGCTGTGTCATTTTTCTCGATAAAATAATTTTGGTCAGAGGGAAAAATACTCAGCGGGTAGCTCTGTAGTTTTCTTTGCGCCAAAAGGCATAAGCAGAAAGGCTGTTGGAAATTGACCAGAATCTGCAAATCTGGAAAACTGCACAGTTGGAAGACATGTCTAAGTGGTTAATTTTTTTTTTTTTTACACTGGGCAGTAGGACGTTCCCCTTAATGTGTCATTTTAGTTTCATTTCAGAAATAAAAAAAAAGTTACAAATTTGCTGCCACTTTCAATGGAAAACAGAACTTGAACAGAGAATGTGCAGGCAGACCTTGAGTGATGACCACAATGGAGCCCAAAGTTTATGTTGCTAAGTGGAACCTTTCTTCAGTGAGTTTGCTCCATTTTACACTTTGCTTGCCACGGTTGTTAAGTGAATGACTGAAGTTGTTAAGTGAGACACACGGCTGTTAAGTGAATCTGGCTTCACCGCTGACTTTGCTTGTCAGAAAGTTGCCAAAGGGGATCACGTGACTCCAGGACACTGCAACCGTCATAAATATGTACCAATTGCCAAGCATATGAGTGTTCGGGATGCTACAGTAGTCGTAAGTGTGAAAAATGGTCATAATAATTTTTTTCAGTGCCCTTGTAACTTTGAATGGACACTAAATGAACTGCTGTAAATCAAAAATTACCTGTATTTACTTAGCAGCTTGGCAACAGGCCTGTAGATCTTTTGACTTCAAAGGTATCAAAAATCTATAAGGTGTTTATAATTTTATCTCGGGCAGCAGTTGTGCCTATTCCTAAACAGGAGGCCCTTTTAAACTGTCATTCATGGCCAGGCCTAGTCGCAAAGCCAGAGGAGCTTCTAAATGTGATAAAGAAAAAAAAAGAAATAAATTTTAACTCTGTTCTTTATGTATGATCGAATGAATGAATTCCAACTTGGCTCAAAACAGAACCACTAAATCGAAATAACTGCTAAGTGCCAGAAATATCACAGGCAGAAACTGCCCGGCGAGTGATGAATTCATTTAATTGTCCTAAAACAAGCCAGGAGACAAAACAAAAACCCACGTTTTGACCTGCACACAAAAAATGGAAAATACGACAGTGTGGCTCAAAGGGTTGGATAGATTTCTCCAAATAGATTCCTAATAAAGTTGATCTGAAACCCAGCGCACCTTGTTCCTTCCAGATTTCAAGGGAGACAAATCAGGGGGCTCTCGATGGAACAGGGGCGCCCTTGACCCCTGTCTCCCTCCTTCTCTGCGTGGGAATTATGGGAGTTGAGCTCCCCACAACTTCAAGCTGTCACAGTTGAGAAAGGTGACCTAAAGTAACAGCTCGCGTCCACCTTCAGGTTTCCTTATCTTTCCAATGCACCAGAGGACCATAAATCAAATTAATCGGCACGCACCACTACCCGAGAGGATGCGCTAAAGCACCACAGACTCCGAGAGACCGAAGTTTCCCAGATCAGCTCCTCCATCTCTTAGCGTCTACAAGTCTGCTACTCGCTTGACCTTTGCACAGGCTTCAACGCAGAGCTCCCTGCATGGTTCACTTACATGGAATAACTAGGAGGCCCAAGGTGAAACCTTTCCTCTTCTGCATGAGTAGCACTTCAGGTTCAAAGCCTCCAGTCAGATGGAAGGAGACCTGCCTAATCGTGTTAGATCAACAGCCGTGGAGATCCGTATCAGGTTAAACCTTGGGCAAGAAGTCTGGCTGCTTGGCGTAACGCTATGAATTATGAAACCCTGCCTTCCCCTGGCCGAATGAAAGGTCTTCTCCTGCATAGATGCAGCAGCTCCTTAGCTAAGGAGAGCTGCCTGTTTTTGTTTTTAGGAAAGATGCGAAGATCTCCCTCGTGCAACCTTTACGCTTTCAGAAAAGCGCAGATAGCCCTCAACTTACAACATTTCGTTTGGTGACCGTTCCGAGTTACAAAGAAGTGACTTGTGACCGTTATTCACGCTTATGACAGTTGCAGCATCGCCATGGTCGTTCCAAAGGTGGTTTTTTTTTTCTTTTTCCAAGAGGCAACTGGACTTTCTGGTTTTTCTTTGAAGACGTTTCACTTCTCATTCAAGAAGCTTCTTCAGCTCTGACTGGATGGTGGGGTAATGGAAGGGTTTTATATTCCCTACAGATAGCTGGTCATTTGCATTCTTTTAGAGTCGTTGAGGCCGTCTGGAGGTTTATCTGTGTCGTCAGGGTCACCTGAGTGGTGCAAATGGGTGTGGAGCCTTCTTGGAACTGCTGAAAGGACCGTGTTGTAGATTGGAGTTAGATGATGTCATATTCCTCACCCTCTGCTGAGAAAGGGCTGTTCAATTTTGACATAATGGCCTCTTCAACAGTTCCAAGAAAGCTCCATACCCATTTGCACCACTTAGGTGACCCTGACTATATAGATAAACCTCCAGGTGGCCTCAACCACTCTCTTCAAGAGTGCAAATGACCAGCTGTCTGCAAGAAGTATAAATCCACAGTCCAGTCAGAGCTGAAGAAGCTTTCTGGATGAGAAGTGAAACGTCTTCAAAGAAAAACCAAAAAGTCCAGTTGCCTCTTGGAAAAGCACCTTTGGGACAACCATGGCCTGGATGATTGAGAATCTCCACAGACATCCCCCTTGATCAAAATTCAGACACTTGGCAAACGACTCATATTTATGACGGTTACAGTGTCCCTGAAGTCATGTGATCACCTTTTGAGACCTTCTGACAAGCCAAGTCCGTGGGGAAGCCAGATTCACTTAACAACGGTGTTACTAACTCAACAACTGCAGTCATTCATTTAATAACTGTGTCATAAAATGGGGGCAAAACTCACTTCACAACTATCTCACTTAGCAAAAGAAATTTGGGGCTCAGTTGAGGTCGTACGTTGAAGAACACCTGTATTTTTCTACCAACTCGAGGCCGTTTCCAAGGATGACAGGTGAGGCAGCTTGGGTTTTTCTAATAAAAAAGATCTTTTCCACCTCTTCCCTGTTGTTTGAGATTAGCACGACAGTATCTAATCAACAGCAAACCCCACCCCGCTTTCTCCGGCCAAGGCTTTTATGCTTTGCTCATTTGTGCGTTTTCTGTGGTGAGTGAGGTAGCTTAACACCAGCCAGAACATCAATCCTGATTTTCATCCTCTCTTCCAGTCTGGCACTTGTAGCCAGCTTTCATCCCCTATAGCTAATGGTTGCTTGGTTGTCTCCCAAGCAATTAAAACAAATTTAAGCAGGATAATCTCCAGTTGTAGCATAATCTTAAAATGTCTTTTATCTCTGAGAATAGCATGTCACAGGCCCTCACCATACAAAACACTCTCGGGCTCGCAAAGAATAAGCCTTCAGATGATCCCTTTTAAAGTACTGATTTTTCCTCGGCTTTTTTCACCCCAAGCTGGGTGCCTCCAAACGTATTTATTTTTATTGACTGATGGTTATTTTTTAGGCCACTCACCATCTTAATCCCTGGGTGTTATACAAAAGAGGCTAGGTTGGGAGTGGAGTTAATGAGCTGGCTGGAACGCTGGAAGAATTCTACGCATCTTGAATTTATTTATTTATCCAATTTCTCTAGCCACCCATCTCAATCCAACTGATCGGAGAATAACACCACAGCAATTAAAATACCACAAAAAAAAACAACAATTATACATTGTCTCAGTGACCAGATTTGGTTAGAAGCAAGTAAATACAGTACCCTACATCCATGTTTTTAATTTACAGGCACTTCCAGGCCTAAACTGTTTCTACCTTCTAAAATTTGCTGCAGATTTGCTAGATGGGGAATTCTGGGAGTTGAAGTCCAGCTTGAAAAACTGTTTTACACACTCTTCTTTAGCAGTGCCATTTCTGAACATTTTCATCCCCTGCTGAGGAACTAAATTGGTTGCAGGAATTGGGTATGTCTAGTTTAATGAAAAGAAGGACTACGGATGACATGATAGCGATGTTCCAATATTTGAGGGGGTGCCACAGAGGAGAGGGACTCATCCTTTTCTCCAAAGGTGAGGCAGGACAAGAAGCAATGGGTGGAAACTAATCAAGGAGAGAAGCAACCTAGAACTAAGGAGAAATTTCCTGACAGTTAGAACAATTAATCAGAGGAACAACTCGCCTCCAGAAGTTGTGAATGCTCCAACACTGGAAGTTTTTCAGAAGAGATTGGACAACCATTTGTCTGAAATGGTATGGGGCTTCCTGCCTGAGCAGGCGGTTGGACTAGAAGACCTCCATGGTTATTATTTTGTTACTCTGTTAATCCTTACAAAGCAGAGTGATGTAGACTTTACAACATCATCCTCAATGTTGCTTCTGAAATACTGCAAGTACAAAGAGGACACGAAGAGTTAAACCAAGGCTGTCTCCACAAATTCCTAAAAAGGCAAAAATAAATTAGCTAATTAATTATTAGCGCCA
Organism: Pseudonaja textilis; assembly: GCF_900518735.1. Next base: position 15,063,401 of record NW_020769330.1, on the reverse strand, counting down.
CTGCCTTCTATCTCTTCAGCTAGGCTGGAAAAATGATGATTTTTCCACCCCATTCTTTTAAAAAAGGAAACATCCTCAACTTATGATCGCAATTGAGTCCCAAATTTCTATGGCTAATTAAAACAGCTGTGAAGTGACTTTTACACCATTTTGCAATCTTTCTTCCTTTGCCTTCTTAAGTGACCAACCACAGTTGGTAAGTTAGGAACACGGTTGTTAAGTGAATCTGGCTTCCTGTTCTGACCCAGGCTTCGTAAACCGTAATTATTCACAAACTTGTTTTAAAAACAAAACCTATTTTATTTCAACGCTGGGAATTATTTTCATTCCCAGCTGGATTTAAGCTCAAACCGCCCCCCCAAAATAAGCATATACCTTTCAGTTCTGTGAAGTGCTGCCAAAACAGAGGTATCAAATTAACTAGAAAAGAAACCAACCGAAGTAAAAGAAAAACCAACCAAAGAACAGAGAACTTCAAAGATGACTTGGAATCGATTGAACTACTTTGCTTCCTGCAAAGGTTTCGTCATCTTGGCCTGACTTTTATCCTTTATGGGAGGGGCAATCACCTCCAAGCCTTACTCCTAAGTCACCCCTTTTCTTTCAGCTGTTCTTGCATTCTAGCAGCTCTGCGCATATGTACACTGAGAACAGGCTCCCATGGGTCTTCCTCGCTGCTGCCAGACTCCAGAGGCTCTGGAGGCAGCACCCCACTCACAGATGGCCCTGGCCCCATCTCTGCATCGGATGCAGGACCATCGTCTGAGTCCTCCCCAGATTCCCTGACTGGTCCCCGTTCTTCCGCACTGTCTGATTCCACTGCCGTCTGCACTGGCTACTGGCGAACCACAACACTTCCCCCACTGGACTTTTGCTTGTCGGGAGGTTGAAAAGGAGTTCAACGTGACCCGGGACACTGCAACCCTCATAAATACATGCCAAGCATCCGAATTCTGATCATGCGAGCATGGGGGATGCTGCCAGCAGTCATGTGAAAAACTTAAAAGTCACTTTTTGGGTGCGGTTGTAACTTCCAAGCACTACCAGCATCCGAGATGTTTCTTGCTTAGAATCTTTTGATCAGCAAGTTTCCTTTCTCAGTTCACACTCTGCAAAGGTTTTAACGCAGAAGAGACACAAAAGCCGGAGCTAATTAAAACTTTTGACGGAGCATGCTCACACAAACATTTCCACGTCTGAACTGAACAATTTTCCGGGGGGGGAAAAAGCTTGGCTGCTTTGCACACAGAAACCTTGCAGTGCCAGAAGGGGATTAGATCTCAGGCACTTTTATTCTCTCCCCCCCCCCCCCCAGCTGCCCCCTTGCTTTCTCAACTAGAGCATGCAAAAACTTGGAACGCTCCCCCCGCCCCCTCGCCCCCTCCCAGCCTTCTGTGATCAGGAAAACAAAGTTGCCTGCTTAAAAATTCAAACACATTTGCAACTGATGCTGAACAAGCCTTCCGGATCTGACTCTGTTCACAGGACGTTATCTGCCATGTGGAGCTGGGAAAAGTTAAAAAAAAAAAATTAAAGAAACGCACCTCTCACTTTTAACACAACACGGCTTTATTGGGAACAGACCTGTTTTCCAAGGAGAGAAAGCAGATGCCTCATTAAAACTCACTCTTACCTCCATTATAGTTACTTTTCCTTGTGAAAGTCAAGCAATCCCGTATTTCCGAGCCGCGGATTTTAAGAGACGTCTTCACGTCTGTTCGCAGGCAGACAGAAAAGACATTTTCATGACCTCAACGTGATGGATATCGTTGAGACAGATATATTACAGCTCAAAGCAGCTTCGCTTACATAGTGCAAGGTTTCAAAGGGAGATGGGGCTTCTTTGTTTGGCTCTTTTCAAGAATAAGGAGTGTAGAGCTGCAGTTGGTTTTTAGTCTTTCAATGGGGTTCATTCCCCATTCCAGTGTTTCACATCAACTCCCAGGATTTCCCAGCCAGGATCCGCCCACCTTAAAGGTGTCAAGGTTGAGAAACTCTGCTACACACACTATCTTTTCATCCTGTTCCTTGTGTGTCTAATACCACTTGGCCAAATAAACTACCGTTCCAGGTAACTGGCTGTCCAATCTCCTCTTTCAAACCAACAGCATCCACAACTTCCAAAGGCAACCTGGCCCACTGGTTAACTGTTCTCACTGTCAAGACATTTCTTCTTGCTTCTAGGTTGCTTCTCTCCTTGATTAGTTTCCATCCATTGTTTCTTGTCTTGCCTTTTGGTACTTTGGAAAATAGGATGACTCCCTCATCTTTGTAAGAGCTCCTTAAATATCGGAAAACTAGTCCCCTCGCCCTTTTCACTAGAGTAGACATACCCAATTCCTGCAATTGTTCTTCATACATTTTATCCTCCAGTCACCTACAAATTATCTTCGTTGTTCTTCTCTGTACTCTTTCTGGAGTCTCATCTTTTTATAATATGGTGCCCAAAACTGGACGCGGTATTCTAGGTGGGGTCTTACCGAGGCTTTATAAACTTTATATATAAATACCATATATAGTAATAACTTCTTTCTCAGATTTGTGAGTCAAAGAGGTATTTCTGATGGTCAACAGAAAGAAAAGTTGGATTAGGACATGTTGGGATAGTCCTAAACTCAAATGTGCTACATCTAAGTCCAGATCTGTGTGTGTGTGTGTGTGTGTGTGTGTGTGTGTGTGTGTAAATACACACACACAGAGATACACACACACACACACACACACATAAATTTGTTTTTATATACATACACACATATATAGTTGTGAGATTTTTATTTCATTTGCTGCCGAGTTGGAAGGCTACTCCGAACTTGTACATTTACGATACATCAATAGAAAGGAAATGGCTGCCTTTACCAGCAACAATAGCTCGGCATACACTGGAGTGTTTAAAACATATTTATTTGTGTATGACTGGCAATGTGCTGCTGATCCACATAAAATTCAGAGAAACGGAAGCCCGACATTAGCAAGTCTGTTTTGAGTACAGTTCTTGAAATCTCAATGCTACCATTTCAAGATGCAATCAATGCAGGCCTTCAGACTTGAATGATCCAATTACATCCACTCTAAAAGATCCAAGAGGAATGTTGCCGCGTGCCTTTGCAACAATGCAGCATCATTTGTCCTGTGATTGATAACTGCAGAGCATCGCAAGTACAGCTTGGGTGGTTTCAACCTCTGGAAAGAGGCGCTACCGCTTTCCCTAAGCACAAGAGTTTCTCGGCAACACACTTTTTAGTTGTTGCTGCTTCCTTTCTTATTGGACTCAGGAGTTCCATTCAGTCCTCCGCTGTGTCTTGAGTACATCATCAGAATTCAAGCATTTCAGTCAAGGCACTCCTGCCACAAAGTCATAACAAGCCACTTGATTTGGGGAGGAGGAGGGGAAGTTGGGCTGTAACAACAGTAAAAAGAAATGGGGGAAAAAATCCCCGAAAAATAAGGACAAATGATGAAAATAATGCGTACAAACCCTTGAGATTTGAACAGTGAGGTCATGCCTTCCAAAAGCAATGGGCATTCTTTGCATGTAAAGTTCAAAAGCTTTATTTTAAGTGCCTTTCTTTTAATTTTGATTCACAACTGTCCTTGGATCTAACTGACCCCTAAACTCCACGAATCAGCCGGCAGCCTCATTCAAAGACGTGGTGGCAAACCTATCCATAATTAGGAAGTACGCTACATAATGGGAACATAAAAATTCCTCGAGGTATTGATAAGAACATTTGTAGCTCAGGGTTGAATTGTGGGGTCCTTCGTGCTCGTTCATCTTGTTTTCTTGCAGACATTTCATTACTTAACCTGGGGGGTCCCCAAACTTGGCAACTTTTAAGACTTGTGGACTTCAACTCCCAGCCAGCTGAGAAATTCTGGGAGTTGAAGTTCACAAGTCTTATAAGTTGCCAAGTTTGGAGACCTCTGACCTAACCAATTACCATCATCACTGCTAGAAGGGAGTCGGGTTTGTTCTCTGTTTATAAACAAGTGACTTGCCCTGACCGTGTTGGTCAGCCAAGTGGTGTTGAACCACAAGCACTCCCACCAGCGCTGAGAGGGCAAGCTGCTTGCATATAAACAGAAGGCAACCCCTTCCAACACTGATGATGTTACCTAATTGGGTAATGAAACGTCTGCAAGAAAACAACCAAGCCAACGAAACATCTCCAAAGCTCAGAGAGCACCAAGAACCCTTGAGGATCACACTGTATTTTTCTCAGTTTTTCCTCCCAGCCTTCTCTCTTCTCTTCCTCTCCTCCACCTCATGCCAAAATGACTATCTTTTGATAAATCCAAAACATGTTTGCTTAATATCTTGTAAGAGACAGATAAGAAATCAGGATAAAAGTGATATTTCCCGGGAAATAAATTCCTTCTCTTTCTGAAAGCCGGTCACATCTTCTGAGTTTTAGTAACAAACTTCATTCTCTGCCATGTTAACTCTCTGCAGCATCTGTCACTGCTATGAATGGCTGATCATAAGTATCTTGGTAGTGATCTGAGCGCTATTAAGCAGATGGTAGCGCTAAATCCAAATGATGTAATACATCTCCCTGGTGGACTCTGTTTCTATACTCTGCCATTACTCCATAATTCCTCTGTGATAAATCTTATGTATGCTGGAGAACATTAAATAGCCGGCTGACATCAGCAATAGAATTATCAGCAATGGTTTACATTTGCCCCCATTCTTGCCTCTGCAAAGACTAGTGTGGGAAACAGCAAAATCCTGCAAGTCTTGCAGACCAGTGGCCTAATTTTGTGCATAGAAAGTGTTTTAAAAGGAAAAAAAAAACAGACCACACATAGTAGGATTGTTTACAAAATGCATTTCAAACACAATTTGTGGACGACGCCTGTTACAAACCCGGTTTTCCATTTGTTTCTCTGTTCAGGAGAACTTTATAATGGAATTGTTCTGGACCCGTCGAATTAATAAATTCTTAAGGCTTTGACACTACAATTAGTGGGACGTAGGTTCAAGAAGATTTATAATGGAGTTCCCATAATGCTATCTAACGTCATGTGTAGGCCAAAGAATAACATAGGGAGTTACACGGAAGCAGTGCAAAGATCTACTGGTCAGTTACATTAAAGAATAAAAATGTAGCAAGTTAAGGTCAGCTTTCAAGAAATAATGGTTAAAAGCAGTGGTGTCAAACTCAAGGCCTGGATCCGGCCTGCAGGGTACTTAGATCTGGCCTGTGGGGCCGCTCTGGATAAAGCGGAGGACCAGCCTGGGGTGCCTCTCCCAGCAAAAACAGAGTTCGCGTGGGCAGAGCATGGCCCCGGAGGCAGCTTTTGCTGGCAGAGGGTTGCAGAAAGCGGTCGCAGCAAAAAATGGAGCATGCAAGGGCCATACGTCCCTCCTGAGTTTTTGTTGGCAGAGGGTTGCAGGAGGTGTTCACAGCCACAAATGGAGCTCGCAAGGGCCACACGTCCCCCCTCCCAAGGTCATTTTCGCTTGCAGAGAGTTACAGGAGGCTGTCTCAGCTGAAAACAGAGCTCGGGAGCCTATTTTTACTGGTAGAGCACTCAGGCCACTATACCCCCCCCCCCCGATATGAGTGATATCATGCTGGCCACGCCCATCCTGTCCAACCCCACCCCACCCCTGAGGACAAACACAACCTTGATACGACCCTCAGTGAAATTGAATATGACACCGCTGGCTTAAAGCATCCTAGTTACTTACCCTCACTTACAAATATCCAGGCGTTTTATGTCTTTAATTTGGGGGATCAAAATACAGGTATATAGTCTGAGTATTGAACAGGTGCTCCCGAAACAACAAAGTTCAGAGTTGTGCAGCCTTCAACATCTACACCACTATTTTTGGGAACCTAGATATTGTGGCTTTCTAGAGACACTCCGTAATTGGCTTGTCTCAATTCAAGTTATGCAAACTGATGGTAGTTTCCTCTGAACACTATTGCCCATGTTCATATTTCTCTATAGTCAATGGAATGGAGTGAATTTCGCCAGCACAAATCCCAGCAGATCTTATATCCCTGCAGTCAGTTGTCAAAAGTAATTCCTATAAATAAATAAATCCATTTATCCAGCCATCTCTCTATCCTGCTACCCTATCTGTGAATTACAATGCATTGAATTCACTTCAGAAGAACAAGACGAATGGTTAGGCAGTGGCTGCTGAAATTTGTTTCCAGTTTGTAAGATAATCCCTTAAATCATTTTAAGTCCTTACGATTACATTTTAGCTCAGCATTTTAAAGAAATTTCTTCAATGGCATTTAAAAGCTTACCACACCTGAAATACTGTTCTACTGCTTCAGTGCACATGCAAATAGACCTACTTACTCCCTGGCACAAAACGTATGCAAAGATATCAATAAATAAAAATATTTAATCATCGAGGGCATTTTGAAAGAGTGTAGTAACGCTATTTTCTTTTTAGTAAAAGTACTTCTATGCCATTTCTCATTATAGAGAAAAACCCCGAAGTCGTTTCCAACAGCCATAAAAGTATCCCAAAATAAAACCAAGGGAAGTAGAAGGAAAATAAGGTAAACATTAAATAAAAACAAGGCAAGGACAAAATGAGAAATATAATAATTAATCATTAGAGGAAAAAAGATAGGCAGGCTTATAATTAAGACATCCATGGTGTGAGTTAGCACCACGCAGAGGTGAGGTCAACCGTGAATATTGACATTATTGCAAAAAAGCTCAAATTAGCACACTACAGGAAGAGAACAGAAGCTTTCCTAAAACCACAGGCATTGTAGGCCAACATAATTGGACTTTCTGAGGGCACAAAGTCATCATGCCCAGACACCGACACGCCATTTTACTCCAACATGAACATTTAAGAACCATTTAAGAGTCGACATGATGAAAAGGGAAAGGATGCCCTCTGGATAGGCAGCGTGTCTTGAACTCTCCCCCAAATGCTTTGGAAGGATCACCGTTTTTCCTTACTCAGCCACTCCATTAGCTCTCTGACATCTTCAACGGAAGAAATGATCCTTCAACCCAAGCCACCTACAGCTGAAACCTCTAACTCTGTTAAAAGAAGGTGATCCCAGCTAAGGGCGTGAGATGCATTGTTTTCCTTACCTTTGTGCCGAAGTGCTATAGCTGTTATCATAGGAATCGTAGCTCTGTTCATCATACGAAGTGCCGTATCCATCATCGTATTCCTGCATAGAAATGCCCACATAAAGGCAGCATTACAACTCAAGAGTTATACCAGAACATCACTTTGTCTGTCTGAAAAAAAAAACCACCACTTTCGCCCCGGAAACCTAAATTTCACAGAGAGATGCTGGCAAGACTAAGTACTTGGTAAAAGTTAGCTCGGGTCTAATTCAGAAGGAAAATGGAATGGCTGGTCCCAGAGCAAGCAAAATCTTAGGAACATCTGATGGGAGGACATGGGAAGCTACTCATCAGATAAATTACTTCATCTTGACTTATGGTCAAATTAACTGCACTGGACAAGGGAAAATAAATAAGAAGGGGATGGGGAATTAAGCTAAACAGATGTCTATGGAGATTCTCAGTCATTCAGGTCATGGATGTCCCAAAGATGCTTTTTTCAAGAGGCAACTGGACTTTCTGATTTTTCCTTGAGGATGTTTCACTTCTCATCCAATTAGCTTCTGAACTGAAGAAGCTCCTTTGATGAGGAGGGAAATGTCTCCAAGGAAAAGCCACAAAGTCCAGTTGCAAAACTAAAGGATTTTAAATCCAAATCAATTCCTTTTCTTCAGGATGATAGAAAAGTATCCTGAATGAGCAAAGGTCACAAATCAAGATCAATTTTAGCCAGCATTTTGAAGGGCAAAATAACATCCGAGCCACTAAATAAATTAATCCAGATACCAAACAAAAAGTTAAGTCTTGGAGATTCACCAAGACACTCTAAACGTGTCCTAAAAAATTGGACTGGACTTCTTCTAGATCAGGGGCTTTCAAACTTGACAGTTTTAAGACTTGTGGAGTTCCTCCTCCAGTCATGTTAGCTCAGGAATTTGCCAAGTTTGAAGATCTTGTTCTAGAAGGACAAATCTGTGACTTGTGCAAGGGACAAATAGCTTTTGTTCTGACTCACAGCGGTGGAAATGTAATCACAAGCCCAACTACAAGTGTTAGCAACTCTACTGTCCTACACAGGGGCCTCTTCTCCACACGGGTAAGAATTAAAATCCTGGACATTCAGTTTGTACTCTACAGAAACCATTAAAGTTTCAGCGATGCCTGCAGCTGGCCAGTCTCTTGGTAACCAGGATTATTTTTGTTTTATCACAGTTGATGGCCAGCCTTCCCTCTCTGAAATCCAAGGCAAGGCCTTGGAGCCTTTGCCTTAAACCCATTTGTGTGCTCAAAAGGACTGCATGAAGAAGATTGAGACACGGCCGTTGGCTGACTCTGGAAAATTCAGGTTTTGCTGAAATGATGGAAGGAATACGAAAATGAAAAGAAGGGGATGCATCTTTGCATGGGAGAAGAATGGGAAAGGTCACATCAATGGTTGCATTGAATCTGCCTTGAGTATTTTGTTGTAACAGAATTAACAGAACAATAAGAGTTGGAAGGGACCTTTGAGGTCTTCTAGTCCAATCTGCTACACATGCAGGAGATCCTATACCATTTCAGACAACTGGCTCTTCTCAAAAACCTCCAGTATTGGAGCACCCACAGTTTCTGGAGGGAAATCATTCCACTGATTAATTATTTTAACTGTCAATAAATTTCTCCTTCATTCCAAGTTAGTTCTCTCCTTGATTAGTTTCCATCCACTGCTTCTTGTCCTGCCCTTCGGTGCTTTGGAAAACAGTTTGACCCCCTCTTTTTTGGGGCAGTCCCTCAAATACTAGAACAACACTCCTATCATGCCAATGCCAACACTGCTTTCAGGACAAGAAACAACATCCAGGACATGATAGCAGTCTTTCAAAATCTCAGGGGCTGCCCCAAAGAAGAGGGAGTCAAGCTATTCTCCAAAGCACCTGAGGGAAGGACAAGAAGCAATGGGTGGAAACTGATCAAGGAGAGAAGCAACCTAGAACTAAGGAGAACTTTCCTGACAGTTAGAACAATTAATCAGTGGAGCAACTTGCCTCCAGAAGTTGTAAATGCTCCAACATTGGAAGTTTTTAAGAAGACATGGGATAACCATTTGTCTGAAGTGGTGTAGGGGGTTGGACTAGAAGACCTCCAAGGTCCCTTCCAACTCTGATATTCTATATTCTAAAACGCTAGTGTACTGTAATCATCTTTAATACAAGCGTCCACATTTTAATCCCATTGATCCCATTGCAATTGGTCATAACTGTGCAAAACAGTCATAAGTCATGTTTTTCAATGGTGTTGTAACTGTCAACTGTCACTAAGCATGTAGTTGGGGAAGGAGGAAGGATACCAACACATCAGCTTGTCTGATTTTACTGAATCCATTTTTGGGAGACTTCAAGTCAGGAATGTGGAAAGGAGGTTCTCCTGGACACTCTTGTCCTCTGCTCAAATGAAGCCCAAAAAGACTTTGAACCTGGGATTCATATTAAGTACTTCATATTAATATCACCGGGTGTTTGAAGTGGCCTCTAGACAAGATGGACAGCGCTCAAAGCCAATTGGCCATTGAAGGGAGCCTGGAGGCCTTTTAGTCCAACTTCTTTGAGCAGTAAATCTTATGTCATTTCAGACAAATGGCTGTCCAGTCTCTTCTTAAAATTCTCCGTGATAAGAGCACCCACGACTTCTGGAGGCAAGCTGTTCCATTGATGGATTGGTCTCACCGTTAGGAAATTTCTCCTTAAGTTCTAGGTTGCTTCTTTCCTTGGTTGGTTTCCATCCATTGTTTCTTGCCTTGCCTTTCAGTGATTTGGAAAATATTTTGACCCCCTCTTCTTTGGAGGAACCCCTCAAATATTGGAAGACCAAGTGTGATGTTACTAAAGCTTTGTACTAGAACTTCATACGATCTTTATTTTATCCCTCTATTAATGCAGCCTAGGATTGTATTGGCTTTTTTCGCTGCCGCCACACACCGTTAGCTCATATTTAAGAGATTGTCCACTAGGACGCCAAGATTCCTCTCCCAATTACAGGCATTAAGCCAAGTTTCCCCTAGCCTGTATTTATAGAGTTGGCTTTTCTTGCCTAAGTGCAAAACCTTACTTTTATCTATGTTGAATTTCATTTTGTTAGATAGGGCCCATTGTTCAAGTCTTTCAAGATCTTTTCGGATCTTGAGCTTGCTTCTGGAGTGTTGGCTATTCCTACCAGCTTAGTGTCGGCTGCAAATTTGATGAGTTCCCTTTCTAAGTCCTTCATCTAAGTCATTTATGAAGATATTGAAGAGTATTGGACCCAAAACGAAACCTTGGGGTATCCCACTGCTTACATCCCTCCATGCAGATGTAGTTCTGTTGAGGACTACATGTTCCAAATGGAATTCTCAGCATGTATACCATATTATTTGAATTTTAAATACATTTCGGGAGAGTGAATCTGAAGAAAAATGAGACTCAGCAGAGTTTTTGGAAAGGCAAAATAATCTGTCATAGGAGCTCATCCTGTTCATATTTGAGGTTGGGCTTTGTTGGAGTTTCCTGTCCTTGAACCTTGGATGCTTGAGTTAAGCACCTGTGAAAAGCTAGGCAAGCCCTCAATTTTAGTGACAGGCAGTGGGAGAGAATTTTAAGATTGTGGAAAGAATTGCAGAGAACCAGGTTTAAGTTTACCCTCCTCTGAAGAAACTCAGCAGGCAATTTGGCCCAATCTCTCCCTCTCTTTTTTTTGTTGCAGCACAACAGAGCTCACAAAATTGTTGCTGTAGGGGGGAAAAGGGATGAGAGATGCATGAAGGCTGATCTGAACTCCTGGAGGGAAAGGAGCATATAAACAACCAGCAAATAAAATGCCTGCAATCACATAATCCTTTAAAATGCCACTGTAACTCTGGGTAATAGCTCAAATTACAGTATATTAACAAAAAAATCCTGCTGATAAGAGCTTCTTAGGTGTTGCCTGAGAATTATATTATTTACCCGTAAAGAGTATTCTTAAAAACTATTTCCAGATTTATTTACTAAACAAATTTATACAGGCACCCATCTTGTGAAAAGTTGACACTGGGCCTCACGCAATAATCATTTTAAAAAAATTACCGGTAAACGTAGTCCTCGATTTACAACCATTTGCTTAATGATGGTTCAAAAGGAGAAGAGACTCAAAAGACCTTCCTCAAATTACATCTCGTACAATCGCTTAAACATGAGCAAGCACTATGCAGCAGTAGCAGCAGCAGTCAAAAAAGCTGATACAATCCTGGGTTGTATAATCAGAGGCGTAGAATCAAAATCATGTGCAGCATTAGTACCGCTTTATAAAGCCTTAGTAAGGCCACACCTAGGTTTACTGCATACAGTTTTGGTCACCATATTACAAAAAAAGATGTTGAGATTTTGGATAAAGAGCAAAGAGCAACCAAGAGGATTAAAATCCTGGAGACAAAAACATATGAAGAATGGTTGTAGGAACTGAGCACGTCTAGTCTAGAGAAAAGAAACAACTAGGGTGACATGATAGCAATGTTCCAGTTTTTGAGGGGCTACCACAAAGATGAGGGGCTCAACTTAACTTCCAAAGCACCTGAAGGCAAGGTGAGAAACAATGGGTAGAAACTAATCAAGGAGAGAAGCAACCTGGAATTAAGGAGAAACTTCCTAAAGTGAGGATAATTAACCAGTGGAACAGCCTGCCTTCAGAAGTTCTGGGTGCTTTAACATTGGAGGTTTTGAAAATAAATAAAAAACCTTTAAAAAAAAACATGGGAGGTTTTTAAGAAGGAACAGGACAGCCACCTGTCCTTACATGGTATAGGGCAGTGCAGGGGTGGGATTCAAATTTCTTAACAACCAGTTCTGTGGGCGTGGCTTGGTGGTCACGTGACTGGCTGGGCGTGGCTTGTGTGTAAATATTGTAAATATTTATGTAAATATTGAATTTTTCTTATAAAAAAAGAGCAACTTTTACCCAAAATCAGACAAAGCCGGCAGGCAGGTTGAGTTGCTCCCAGAATCACAGATTCACTCAGAGATCTACCTTTCTGCAATCTGCTGCCTGAGTTTGTCACATAAAATTTGCTTGCAATTGGGGCCAGCCAATGGTGCGATTTGCTGGTTCTACGCAGAATCGTAACAACTGGTTCTATAGAACTGGTGCGACCAGGTAGAATCCCACCCCTGGGGCAGTGGTGGCTAACCTTTTTGGGTTCCTGTGCCAAAAATTGTGTGTGCGCTTGCGCATTCATGTGCCAGCACCCAGAAGGCAATGCGTGCACCCCCCCATGCCCCCTGCGCATGTGCATGCAAGCCCCCCGCCACCCCTTTACCTGCACTGTGCCTCCCAGTTGATTTTTGGCCCGTTTGAGGCCTTTTTTTTGGCCTCCCAGAGGCTTGAGGACAGCTTCTGCAGCCTTTGCAGGCCGAAAAATACAGGAAGTGATGAAATGGGCCTATTTTCGGCCTGCAAAGGCTGCAGAAGCTGTCCTCAAGCCTCTGGGAGGCTGAAAAAGGTCTCAAGCAGGCCACAAATCAGCTGGGAGGTGCGCAGTGAGGTAAGTTTGCCTGAGGCTTGCACGGTGGCACAAATGGCTCTGCGTGCCCACTGTGGCACACGTGCCATAGGTTTGCCATCACAGGAATAGGGTCTCCTGCTTAAACAGGGGGTTGGACTAGAAGACCTCCAAGGTCCCTTCCAGCTCTATTCTGGTTGATAACATCCCCAAAATATGTGACAAAATTTTAGGCACTTGGCAATAGGCTCCCATTGACAACTGATTGTAATGACCTGCGATCACGATTCCCAGCCAATTTCTATCGAGCAACGTTAATTGGGAAAGATATGGTTAATGACCATGGTAAAAATGGCCGAATCTATGGGTCCAGTCATGGGATGACTTGCTTAATCAATGTTATCATTTAGCATCCAATATTCCAGGCTCAACCTTGGTCCCAGCTGAGAACTACCTGTATAAAAACAGGCATTTAACATTTTAATTTATTAGAAAATCTCCCTCAAAGTCTTTTGCAGTGTGTTTCAAATATTATACAAGCATAAAACCTGTGGGAGGCATAAGTTTTCATTTGTAGGCACCCCTTTCTGATACTTATGAGGGGTTAAAATTCTTTGAAAACTTTGCTTCCATTTGGAGATATATATATATATATATTGTTCTGCTATTTTAGAAGTACGTCTTTCACAGAATCGTCACACCCCTTATTGGGTTTTTTTTTGTTGTTGTTAATTTGTACTTGCCAATTTGATAAATCTCTGGTGAAATCTTCCAAGGAAACAAGATAAATCTGTTACTTTTCTTAAATCGAAGATTTTACCGTCTGCTCAAAAATAATAGTGTTAGACTTGTAAATTCTTATACCTGACTCTCGGTTAAGCTTTCTCCTGCACATAGAAACCCACAGCCAACAAAGCTATTAAAAATCAGGTGGAACTCTTAATATTTATTTACTGTGGATTTAACTTATTTTTCTGCGAATAATTCAAAACCGGGACCGTGCCCAAGGTCACCCAAATATTTCCCTCAGAATCCCAGCACTTTTTAACAACTTCATAACCCAAGGCATCCTTTTAAATATAGGAGGATCTCATTAAGTGAATTTTGCTCATTTCAGACATGAGGAAAAACATGGAACTAATGTTTAGGAAAACATGATACAAACATTGCCCTTTGCAGATTCAGCCAGACAGTTCAATTGTGTGATGCTCAGTTATCTCCAGACTTGGAAAATTTCACCTACCAACTTTTAATCATTTTAAAAAGACCTTCTTGAGGTTGCCTTTCTTTCATAAATCTAACGTTAGGACCATTTCCTTGGTTATCTAAGACATTCTTCATCTGGCTAGCAGTACAATGGCATATAGCTCTAAACGTTTTTAATTCTTGCAATCTGTTTTCCAACAGATGCTGCTGTCAACAAGTCAAAGCGTGCCACGAGACCACTTTGCAAAAACGAATCTAATGAGAAACAGTTGGTTTGAAGGTTATTAACTAACAACCGCCTGCATTTCATTCATTGATTGGTTTGATGTAGTAATTATTCAGATCAAGAGTTATGATCTGGTGGCGTTTCCTGAAAATCCCTGCTGATAGCTGCATTTCAAAAAGTTTATGGGGAATTAAGCAAACGGTTTTGTGATCAAAAAGGTTTGGCAGTCCCTAGAAAGGGAAGACAAGAGTAGTGAAAGCCAACCCTTGGAAGTTCCTGCATAAACTGATAGTATTATGAGGGGCTGTATTCTGAGAACAGGTTACGCTCTGCACTGAGTTTCTGCAACACAATCGTCAGGGTACTTGTGGTTCGCCTGCACACTGTGCAGGCAGCAGCGGAATCAGACAGTGGGGAAGAATGGGGACCAGTCTGGGAGTCTGGTGAGGACTTGGACAAGGGTCCTGCATCCGATGCAGAGATGGGGCCAGGACCATCTGGGAGTGGTGTCCTAACTCTGGAGCCTCTGGAGTCTGGCAGCAGCGAGGCTGAGGAATAAAGGGGGCCTGTTCCCAGTGCACGTGTGCATAGAGCTGCTAGAAGGCAAGAGCAGCTGAGACAAAAAGGGCAACTCGGGAGTAAGGCTTGGAGGTGATTGCCCCTTCCATAAGGTATAAAGGACATGCAAAGGTAGAGAAACCTTTGCAGGAAGCAAAGTCATTTGCTTTGATTGGATTAATCCTTGAAGATCTGTGTACTTGGTTTGGCTTTTTACAGTTAATTTGGCACTTTAGTTGTTGGCAGCAATTCAAAGGAGAGAAAGGCGGGTGCTTATCTCGAGGGACTGGGACTCATTACAGGCTGGGAATGAACATAATTCCCAGCACTGAAATAAAACAAGAGTTGCTTTAATTAAGCGTGTGCTTAATTACAGTCTCAGGAAGCCTTGGTCGGAACAATACTGGTAAGTCCTTGACTTACAACAATTCATTTAGCAATTGTTTGAAATTACAACGGCACTGACAAAAACATGTCTTATGATTGTCGCAGCATCTCCACGGTCACATGATAAAAATTTGGGCTCTTGGCAACTGCCATGCCTTTACAATGTTTACAAGGATCACAGGCATGTGACAGACATTTGCAACCTTTTCAGTTGGCTTCTGACAACCGAAGTCAACGAGAGATGTCGGATGTACTGTGTGTCACTGTGTGTCACCGTCGTGTCCTGTCGTTCTGTTGGAGGTGGTGTAGCTGCTTGGGAATTAGGGAGGGGGATTGTCTTTGGAGATGGAGCAGCCTCTCTCCCAACCGGTTCCAGCCCGGTTTCAAGGTCGATGTGCCCTGACAGGGAACTGTTATCTGCCTAGCACCTCAGCGTTCCCAAAACAACCTTGTGGCATTACACTGGTTACCAGTGGACCAGTCAAGGGGTTTAGGTTTTGGGGAAATGAAAGAACTGCTTTGTGCTTCACGCGGGACTTTTCAGATTCCGCCTTGCTCTACTGCATCCATGTTCTCTCAGTAAAAATTATTTGGATTCAAGAAGTTTTGCTTTCCTCAGGGACCAGCTGGGGCAGGTCCTTACACCGTGGAAAAATTGGGCTCGACTTAATTAATGATCAGTGTGTTGAACAATGACAATTCTGGTCCCCATTGTGGACCTAAGCCCAGAATGCCTATGTAACAGTAACACCCAATTCCATTTAACTGCAAAAGCGCCTCAACACGTTCTGTGGCAGCCTTGCAAAAGGATTCCCTGAACGCAGAGATGCAACTTGTTTCATATCCAGCCCAATGGAGCTCCCTCCTTTCCTATGAGCTTGTGGTTCATGCAGAAACTGTCCAAGAGCATTTGCTCATTTCCTCCTCCACCATGTATCTTTCTCCAAGGAGGAGGAGGAGGTGAAGACCAAGTGTTACCTGCTTCCCAATAAATGGGGAAATGTGCTCTACCTTGAAAGGTTGCAAAGAAATTCTACTGCATTATGGGGCTCGGAAGTCTGTCTGACCATCAGATTATAGGTCGCCCTCGACTTATGACCACAATTTCCACTGCTAAATAAGATGTTTGCTAAGTGGGTTCTGCCTCATTTTACGACCTTTCTTGCCACAGTTGGTAAGTGAATCACTGCAGCTATAAAGTTAGCAATTAGTGACTCTGCAACGGTTTGTGAGGTGTGAGAAAAGGTCAGGGGTCACTTTTTTCCGTGCTGTTGTAACTTTGAACTGTCATTAAACAAATGGCTTTAAGTTGAGGTCCACCTATATCAAGGCAGGCATGTAAAGGTGAGCCAGTTGCCGTAAGAACTCGAAGGTACATCCATTATTTTGGGAGGTCAGTACTCACGTATTCCCCGTAGGTATCTTGTGCTGGGAGTGGCGGGAGAGGTCGGTAACCTGCTGATGGCGGGACTCCTCTTGCTCTGGGAGTGATAAGGCTACGACCACGGCTGATGGGACCTCTGCCCGAGGGGACTCCCCGGGGCGCTGGGGCCCCTCTTGGAATGCTGGAGGGTGGTGGCAGCACGCTCCCACGGGCCCTAAGGGGAAGGAAAGAGGGAAATCACCATGAAAAGTGCACCTTCTGAGTTTTAGAACCTCCCACAAACTCTTCCAGGCTGGACACAGAGATTCAATGTGGAATTACCTAGGAATCATCCCAACTAGCCCCCCTTTAAGTCTGTTAATATGAGAACAATTAACCAGTGGCTTGCTTTTAAATGGTGGTGGGTGCTTCATCACTGAAGGTTTTTAAGAAGAGACTGGACAGCCACTTGTCTAAAATGGTATAGGGTCTCCTGCTTGAGCTGGGGGTTGGACTAGAAGACCTCCAAGGTCCCTTCCAGTTTTATTCTAATTGAATTAATAAGAGCAACGGAATATCAAATAAAAATAGCAACCCTCTCTAAGTGGGTTACAGAGACAGGATATTGCCCCCAATGATCGGGGTCCTCATTTTACCAACCTCGGAAGGATGAATCAACCTTGATCCACACATACACAAGCGCGCGCACACACACACACACACACACACACACACAGAGGCATAGAACATGTTCCACAACTAGGAATGAATGTATATGATGGTCAGGAGTTCATTCTCTTTGAAATATGTAATTTCTTCTCCTTTTCCCCTGCCCTTCAATTTAACACAAATGTAGTCCATGGTAGGGCTATGCAGTGCTTCAGTTTGAAAATGCTCATAAGTCCTGTTTTAACTCTGAATTGTCATGTCCCGTCAGAATCTGAATTTGTGGGGGAAGATGAGCTGGAACAAGAGCAGACAGAGATTGAGAGGGTGGCTCCGTTGGCCTTAGAGGAAACTGGGGAAGGGCAGAGTCAGTCCGGGCAAGGCTTTTCAGGATCAGAAAGGCATGCAGACAGGAAGGAGCAGGAGAGGCAGAGCTCAGGCGAAGAGCAAGGATTACCCCCTCCTGATCCCAGAGCACGGAGAGAAGAGAGAAGGCGAGACCAACGGAGACTGAGCCAGGTACGAGGGAGGAGAGTGCCCCCCCTTTTACAAGGCACACCCGGGGAATGAGATGTAAGGAGGTGCCGGTGGGAGGGGCATTTGTCAGGAACAAGTGTCGAATCTTGCAGACACCTGGAGATTACTGTGCTGTCTTGTGGGGCTTGCCCAGTTTGCCTGCTTTGCTGAACTGCTGGCCCTGGTTACTGTCTGGCTATTCTGGCTTCCTGGACTACTCGCAGCTAGAGGCTTCTGAAGATGCATGTGAGAGCTTTGCTCCAGGTCTTGTAGTAAACGTGGGGACGTTTGGGGGCAAAGTTGGAGCAATAAAGGGGAGTTAAACCTGTTCTCTGGCTCCTGGATCATCACACTGAATGTTCAGCAAACAATTTTTTTTTGTAAATCAAGGACTACCTGTATCCTTTTTGATAGATCACCCTGAGCAACAAATGAGATTAATGTGATACTTCCAAGCCGTGGTCGAAAGCAAATCTGATGTAATAAGTTTAGGAAAGGAAAAAATAGAACAGTAACTTGGTGACTGGTAATGATCATCTCAAACACTCATTAAGAGAACCATGTATTATTTTTCCAGGGATGGTGATATATGCTTCCAGTTGTGGATGATTGATTACAAGTCCTTCCCGATGAATTTCATCACATACATCTCATCTTCGGTGAGCTTCTCTCCAAACCTGGCTGGGGTGAGAGATGCTGCAAGCTGCCATATGAAATGCTATAGTAAAGGTAAAACCTGGCCTTGTGCGTTTAATAGACACACACAATGAAATGTATTAAGAGAAAGGATGCAATCTAATGGGTCAGAGAGCCATCTGCAACTACCCTCCAGATGGGGGGGAAAAAAAACCTTGTAAAAATACAAATTTCATTTGTTTCTTCGGAAGGAGCCTCAACGTACACATGTACACAAACGTGGATATAGAGATTATGTCACTAAGAAGTATCACTTTTCTTGGCTGCTTCTGGAAATAGAGGGATTAAAAAAAAAAACCTTAATGCTCCAGAAACAAAACTTAAAAGCATTTTAACCAAAGCAAAGGAGAAAAAAAAAATCTGGTTTTGCAAAAAAAAAAAAAAAGAAAAATAGGAGGCTAGCAAGCAGCTCTGTTTTTCAGTAGCAGATCAAGGGCCCATAGCCTATCTAATTCAAGGAATTGTCTTAAAAGAAGAAATAGATTAAAAGGCAAACAGAAGACATAGGAGAATACACTATCTGCAGGGTTTCTCTCTTTTTCCTTTTTTTTTTTTGCAGAAGCAGCAAGCAGATAAAGAAGTCAAGACCGTGAGCAGTTTGAAGATGACTTCAGTGATCAATGCTTCAAACCTGAACCTTTTGTTTCATGTTAAACCGCAGCTCAACTTTTCGCGTCGCACAGATGGCTAGACAAGGATAATAGTTCATAATCTACAACACATGTTTGCCCCTATCACCCCTAGACGCTATCTCTCCCATCAAATCAGGAAGAGTAAAAAAACAATCACATTTTTCCCCTCTGAAAAGCTTTTTCAACCAGCCATTATTTTGCCAGTCACTACACGGCTATGTGCAAAAACCCTTTTGGAGATATATTTGCAAGGCGATTCGTCAGCGGCACTCTGTTTGCCTGATGTATTTTATTTATTTCATCTAAAGGGTTTATGCGGTGGTCCAAATTGAACAATGGGATTGTAGGCAGCTTGTAAGAAAACAGAAAGCCAAGATAAAAACAGCAATCGATAAGAATCAGTAACAGGCAACCAGGCTCACAGGTGACAGCTGAGAGAATACTTTAAAAAATGATAAGAGAAGAGGACTAACGCGGAGTCACCCAAACTTTCCGGGTTGGCAACCTGGAGCGTGAGGGAAAGGGGAAAGAGGGGATAATTTTTTTTTGGGGGGGGGGGAAGCATATGTGCATGTGCCCACGAGAAATGCACGAATGGAGCCGCCAGTGCTTGTGACAATTCATATGAGTGGCAACTGGCCACAACAAGGCTTATGCGAGAAAGGCTGTGTGTGGGCAAAGGTGCGCACACTGGCCGCCCCCTCGTGCGGCCCAGTGGCTGCCCACGGCCTGATACTAGGCCGTGGACCACAAGTTGGGGGCCATGGACTGATGTTTCTATACTCTTCCCTGTTGATACTCAATTTCCTCTCAATTTTACATTTTGAACTATTTTGCCTTCTGGGTTAATAAATCCTACACATAAAGATATACAGTGGTACCTTGGTACTCAACGGCTTTGTAACTCATAGAATATGGGACTTGGTGCAAATTTTGTCCCGGTACTCATTGTTTGTTTGGTACTCAATACACAAACTAGAACTTGCTGCTGCCTTGTGACTCACAGTATTATTCGTTATGAAAAAAAATTGTTTGGTACTCATTGCACCTCTTGGAACCAATTAGCAATGAGTACTGAGATATCACATATTTGTTTAGCAATCTTGGAAGCGTTTCCAATTTTTCCTGCACCTAAAAACTACATCAATGCTTTGCACAGCAATATTGGCAGGATCCAATCTGGGTCGGTCACCAGGCCCAGAGGATTAGCGTTCTGAGCTTTTGGACTCTTGCTGGAGTCCATCTTCAGGGAACTTCTCTCTACTGGAATGTGTTGGCAAATATTGGCAGTGTTAATTAACATGGAGCTGATTTCTTTTTTTCACATAAAAATCCCTAATTCTTCTTAATTTAGACAGCAGAAGAATGTTAAGTAAAGCAAGGATATTTGTTCATTAATTCATTCATTCATGTTTTCCTCATTGCCTCATTCTACAATTGCGTTGATTATTTTCATCCTCTTTTTTTTTCTGGCTAAATATCCTTTCCGAGACCAGAGCAAATCCCCTTTTGTTTTTAAATTCTTGAAGTATCTGGTATCACTTAAAAGTTTCCCCATTGCTTGTTTTGAGTTCCCATCTGTAACGCTGGAGGCTTTTGTGAATGTAATGTTTCTCTCAACACTACATCCAAGTGGACCTCTCTTTATTACAGCTAAATTTTGATTGATCGTTGGCCTACAAGACATGAAGGCAGAATATAGTGGTTATAGGTAGTCCTCAAATAACGACTGTAATTGAGCCTGGAATTACTGGCGTAAACAATGATGTCATTAAGTGGCTCACTCATTGTATGACTGTGCCTTTTTTTCTTTTGCCATGGTCACTAAACAAATATTCCGATCATGAAGCCAATCTGTTTTACAGAATGGACGTTGGGTTTTTTTTTTTTGCCAGAAAACTGGAAAAGAAGACTGAAAATTGCAGTCATGTGACCACAGGATGCTGTGCAAAAAACCCCCCCTGTAAAGTGAGTTTATTGCCAACAGCCCAAAATGTGATCTCTGCCGACCCACCCCCCACCCCCACTGCATACCTTGCCAAAGCAGGAGATAGGCCTCCTCGTGCCCTTAAAGGAGGTTTTCCACGGACTACCGGAACTTCGGTGTTTTCTGAGCCGCCGTTCAAGTAAGTTAATTCCTGCAACTGTGCTTGTCGGATTTCATCATTGTAGTCCTGAACAGGGGGAGAAAAAAAAAAAGGGGGGGGGGGGAGGAAAAAGAGGTCACGCTGTTGAAAATGCACTCGTGTCAAAGCCTTGAAAGTATTTTTTTTTTTTTAATTTCATGGTTCTACGGTTAATAAGAACGGAGAGTTCGTAGAACTGGTGCAGACTTCTTTTTATTTTATTTTATTTTTGGGTACAGGGCCGATTCAACCCTTTGATAAAGCAGAAACAATGCAAAACAAACATCTGAAAGGAAGTATTCTGTGGGATTTAAGAAATCCCAAGCCTGAGGGTTTCTCTTTTTTCTCTCTCTCGCTTTAAGCTTACTTTAAGATGGCGAGAGGGAGGGGAAAAAAGGCAAGAATTGTCTTGCTGGATCAAGCAAGCTTTGAAAATGTCCCATCCCACCCCCTCCTGTTTATCCTCCGAATCTTGTGGGAAGAGATTTAATGTTTCTGTATTTACAGACTTTATTATTTCCTGTGGTCAACAGCCCTTTACAGACCAGCTTTCTTTAAATTGCCTGCTGTAAATGTGTTTGTTACTTCCACCATGCAGAAATCCCAGAAATGTAATCCTTCAATCGAACGAAATCTTAAGAATTGCAGTTGCCAAAAGCGCAGTCCGGAAGTATTTAAGCACACCCTGATAAGACAGACTGTAAACATCCGGGTCAAGGGTCTCCAATCTTGGCAACTTTAAGACATGTGGACTTCAACTCCCAGAATTCCTCTGTCAGTCATGTAAGATAATTTTCTTAATAGATGGTGGGAATGCAGTAAGCGTGATATATCTTGACTTCAGCAAAGTGAAAGAAAAAAAAAAAAGACCTGGCTGGGGAATTCTGGGAGTTGGAAGTCCAGAAGTTTTAAGTTGTCAAGGTTGGAGACCCCTGATCCAGGTCATGCATTTGCTCTGAAGGTCACCTGGACCTTCCCACAACCCAGAAAACAACTGTGTTCTACCTTACACATCCCACATACAGCTTCCTTACTGAACTCTCCAGGTAGTACAGATAGATAAGGTCTAGTGTAAGCAGTAGCATCCATAAGTAGTGGTGAATGGATGCGCGATACTGTGAGGTCCTTGGTGGTCTCTGAGCTTGGTTGTTTTCTAGCAGATGTTTCGTTACCCCATTAGGTAAGATCATCGGCGCATTGATAACGTTACCTAGTTGGGTAACGAAACATCAGCAAGAAAATAACCAAGCTTAGAGAGAATTAAGGACCCTACAGTTCAACCCCAGGCGACAAAATATTCTATCGGATGTATACAATTTACTGAGCATTGATTGTGGAAGGCGAACGCATCAGAACCCAAGATAATCCACATCACTTAAGGTGCTACTCTCTGTG
Source organism: Pseudonaja textilis (assembly GCF_900518735.1). Next base: position 15,041,083 of record NW_020769330.1, on the reverse strand, counting down.
GCTTATCTCAGCCTAGTTGTTTTGATGTAGGAGAGTGTTTCTCTCAACCTGACCAACCTTAAGATGGGTGGACTTCACCTGCTCTCTGGGGAATTCTAGGAGTTGTAGTCCACCCATCTTAAAGGTGCTCTGGCTGAGAAACACTTACGTAGAGTGAAGAAGAAAGATCTGAAGATGGGTCAAGATTTTTGGGATTGGTCTGGTGGGAACCGCCTGTTAGATTATACAAAGGCCACAAACACAGGAGTTGTTTGAAAACGCTTGGCAGTTCGGTATAGCGGTAGTCCTCGACTTGCAACAGTTCGCTTAGTGATGGTTCAAAGTTACAATGGCACTGAAAAAAGTGACTTAACGACGGTTTCTCACTTATGACCGTTGCAGCATATCTTATGGTCATGTGATTTACATTTGGATTCTTGGCGAGTGGTTCATATTTATGATGGTCCCAGCGATCAAGTGATCCCTTTTGTGACCTTCTGACAAGCAAAGTCAGTGGGGAAGCCAGATTCACTTTAATAACTCTTGTTATTAATTTAACAAGTGCAGTGATTCACTTAACAAATGTGACAAGAAACATTGTAAAGTAGGGCAAAATTAATTCAATACACATTTCTCACTTAGCAACATAAATTTTGGGCTCAATTGTGGTCGTACGTTGAGGACTACCCTGTGCTTAATATAAGCTGTTGATGTGTAGAGTAGGCTGAGTTCTTCATTTGTATTCAGATTGAGGTTTATAGTTTTGCTGACAGGTTGAATTTAAGAACCTTGAAAAACCTCCAAGCAGAAGGCGCCACACCACAAGTAAGAGGCAAGCAATAAATGTTTCTATTCTCCATCGATTGCCTTTTCAAGGGGGACTCTTTCAGTTCCCAGAATGCCTGCCAGTTCTAGAAAAAGATATTTTTAAATAATCTTGCATATTTAAAAGACACGTTTTCCCTCGTGCAGGATGGAGGGAAAAAAACAACCCCAAATCGATAAATGAGCTGAAGTTAGCTCTTCAGAGCCGAATTTCTCTTGCAGAATATTCTATAATTGAGTTAGATAACATTGCGTAAAGGAGGATGAAGGAAGCCAATATGGTTTCCTTGATCTTACTCCCACAGGGCCTCTAAATAGGTTGCCTTTCCCACTGAAGAAATGTTACCCCAGATGCTAAATTCATAAATCCTGTCAGGATTGCTAAACACTTCATTAACTGAACAACTGGAAGAATAGATTGAAAACATTTGTCTATAAAAATCCAAAAGACTACTTGGGGGGAAAAGAAAGACAGGCATGTCAACTTTCATATAAAAGCTCATGCCTTTGTTGTGGGTCTGAAAAGGCACAAAAAACATAGAACGAGATGCGTTTCTGTTCATTTTTCATACATTTGTCAGCTGAAAACATGAGAAATGTTAACCGTAGAGGCATGAATCACAAATATCTAAGGGCAGATCTTGAAGGACTCCTGATGCCTGGATTTTAAGGTAATAAAGAATACATGTGTCCATAGGTTAATGTTAATCTCTACTTACACATAATTAGGTCTCTATTTTAAGATGGAGCAAACTTTTAAGCCATAGAAGAATGAAAGAAACAAGAGCAACAAAGATGATTAGAGGAGTGGAGGTTAAAACATACGAAGAACGGCTGCAGGAACTGGGTATGTCTGGTCTAATGAAAAGAAGGAGTCGGGGAGAGAGATAGGATAGCAGTGTTCCACTATCTCAGGGGTTGCCACAAAGAAGACGGAGTCAAGCTATTCTCCAAAGCCTCTAAGAGCAGGAGAGGCAGCAATGGATGGAAAGTAATCAAGGAAAAATGCAATCTAGAACTGAGGAGAAATTTCCTGACAGTTCAAACAATTAACCAGTGGAACAATTTGATTGCAGAAGTTGTGAATGCTTCAACACTGGAAGGTTTTAAGAAGAAGTTGGATAACCACTTGTCTGAAACGGTATAGGGACATGAGGGCGAACCTACGCCACATGTGCCGAAAGTGGCACACCAGCCATTGCCTGTTGCTCTTCCAGGTTCTAGCTGGTCTTCACACACACAGGAGTGCCAAAAACTGAAAGAGCAGCTCCCAGCGCATGCATGCGCACCAACCTGGTCTTCTGGTTTCTAACCCACATGTGAGTACAAACACCAGCTGGCCGTGCACGCATGCACATTAGAAACTGGCTGGCCATCCTAGTCTTCTGGTTTCTAACACGCACATGGGCGCAAAGACCAGCTGGCCAGCGCGCGCATGCACACGCCGGGAGTTACTCTTCCAGTTTCCAGCACATATGTTTCTGCACTCGGTATCTTTTTGAGGCACATATCCTCCCATTTAATTCTGTTCTATTCTGTATGCTATGCTATCCATGCCATGTCATGCCATGACTATCCCTATTCTGAAATTTTTTGTGCTGAGCCTTGGTCTCTAGTTCTGATATTTACTTCAATAGGAAGCGGGAAGGTGATTTTCATTTTTTGTGCTTATTGCAATTTAAAAACACACAACCTGTTTTCCAAACAAATACTGAAGATTGCTTACAAGAAGGCACTGAATAAGCACTGAAACACCAGTAATATGATATTAGTCTAGAGATATCAGAGATTAGTACATAAAGGTAATCCTCGACTGACAATACTTGATAGTGTCCTTTCGACATTATGACAGCACTGGGGGGAAAAGTGATTGATGTTTGTTTTTCTCACAAACGTTGTAGCATCCCACGATCACGCGATCAAAATTCAGATGCTTGGAAACTGACTCATAATTATAACAGTCCTGGGGTCATGTGATCATCTTTTGCAAAGTCAGAGGTGAAGCCAGATTCACAACTGTGTTACTAAACAACCACAGTGATTCAATAAATACACAACTGTGGCACGAAAAGTCATAAAATGGGGCAACTCACTTAACAAATGTCTCATTTAGTGACATAAATCTGGGACTCAATTGTGACCATAAGTCTTAGGCTACTTGTATTATCATCATCTTGGTGAAAATAAGTTGACAGAAAGGATCTTCAAGTCAGCTATAGTCCTCCGCTATTTTATTTTCCTCCACAATTTTAATGTAGTAACACACAGCCTTGCCAATGTGCTGCAGGTGTTATATAACAAGTAACTTATATATTTTCAGCCCCCAAACATCATATTTGGATCTCAAGCTTCCTCACAACTTTGTCATTTCATTGCAAAAGTGCAAGAGTTATCTAACATTCACAAGATTTAGGAATGCATTCATTTCTAATGACTAAAATACTTAATTTATCATGTCCTTGTCATGATAAAAAGAACATGAAAAAGTACCACCCACAGATAACTCAACCCTCAAAATGTTGATATGTTTTAATTTTTTAATAATTGGCTTCTCCGTGGATAATCCATGGGTTATCCATTTTTCATGGCATTGTAGTTAAAAATTCGAGGGTCAGCTTATCTCAGGATGCGCTTATATGTGAGTATATACAGAATATACGCATACTTTTTAAAGCATTATTGTGTATGCATAGGATACCATCTGTGCATAAGTTGAACTCAACTGGGGGGGGGGGGGGGGGGGGGGCAATTTGGAAAAAAGGAAAAATTTCCTGACAGAACAATTAATTAGTGGAACAACTTGCTTCCAGAAATTGTGAATGCTCCAACACTGGAAGTTTTTAAGAAGAAATTAGATAACCATTTGTCTGAATTGGTGTAGGGTTTCTGAACCCTACTGAATTGGTGTAGGGTTTAAATTGTGAGAATTAATGTAAAGTTCAGTGAATTATTTAAATTAGTACTGATACAATGCGTGAAACCCATTATTTTAGAGAAAATATCCAAATACATATATTGTCTACTGAAGCCAAAATAAATTGGAGTTTAATCAAGGGTTTGCTAAACATGCAAATACTTCAATCCTTGAGATAACTATAAAATGCCATCTCATTTGGTATTCTCTTCTCTTTTTGCATGGTTTGGCAAAACTTTTATGCTAGGCCATTAAAATAGTTTCATTTTTAAGTATTTTAATGGTTCTATTCTGTAGGCTGCTTTGGATCATCTTAATGTTTTCCTCTTTTATGTTGTTTTGAAATTGGCTTTTTTAAAAAATTTATCAGCAGTGGGAAAGTAATCAAGACTTATTTGTCCTAATAACCTACAACATGAACGTACCACACTTAGCTGAATTGCCTGCTGCTACAGACTCATTAATTGGAGAAAACTGATTAAGGTGACCAATAAAATGGTCAGGCCAATGTTCTAATAATCAAATCTACTTGTAAGTAGCAGGTTGGGAAAATTGTCCCAATCAGCCACGGTGGTGCAGTGGTTGGCATTCTTATCAGAAAACAAAAATAGGGCATTTTGGGGAAAACAATCCAAAGGTGCAAAGGCTTTCAAATAAAAACCTTGGTTGTCTTAGGACAGGGGTGTCAAATTCAAGGCCCACAGGCCAGACCTGGACTGTAGGATGCTTAGATCTGGCGTCCACGGTGCCTCTGCCAGAGAAAACAGAGCTCGGGAGGGCCACACACGCACCCCCCCGACTCCGAGCTCAGTTTTTGCTGGCAGAGAGTTGCAGGACGCTGTCACAGATGAAAACCGAGCTCGGGAGCCCGTTTTTGCTGGCAAAGGATTCAGGCCATGAGTGATGTCGAGCTGGCCACGCCAACCTGGCCACGTCCACCATGTCTCCCCCCCCCCCCCGAGGTCAAACACAACCCTGATGTGGCCCTCAATGAAATCCAGTTTGACACTCCTGTGTTAGGGATTTGATTTTGTTTTGTTTTTTCTTAGTTGCTTTGCATTTTAACTTTTGTAACATTTTGTAATTCTTTTCATTTCATTTTAATTCTGTCTGCTGCTCAGAGTCACTTGTTGAGATGGATGGTCATAGAAACTGAAGAATGAATGAATGAATGAATGAATGAATGAATGAATGAACGAACAACAACAATGGCCGTGATTGGTGCTTACAGGAATGAGAAATTTCTTGATTTCTTCCAGTGCATGTCCCATTCTGGCATAGGCTTCAGCTGGTGGGGCAAACACTTCGATGAGAACGTGCAGATCATCATTTAGATGGAAGTACTTTGCTTCTCCGCTTTTCCTCAACTCTTCTTCCTGGGAAGACAGAAAAATGTTGTATGAAACCATTGCATGAAGAAATGCAAGAAGTCACACAATGATCATGGTTTTACACACTGTTAGGGATCAAGGGGGGAAAAGGGGAATGATTAACCAAAATGAATCTGGAAATAAATATACCATGTGGATTCCCGTGTTATCAATTAACTAAATAATTCCAAGATACTATAGGGCCCTACTCTGCTAATCTTTTATGGTACACAGGTAGTCCTTGACATAAGACCACAATTGAGCCCTGTATAACCTGTAACCAATGTTATGAGTAGAAACTAGGTCTCAGGTCTTTAATAACAAGTATCTATATGGCGGTATTTCTCAACTTTAGGCACTTTAAGATCTTTAGACTTCAACTCCCAGAATTTCCCAACAAGAAATTCTGGGAGTTGAAGTCCAGATATCTTAATGTGACCAAGATTGAGAAACACTATTATGTGGTACCAGAGAGAGAATTCTGAATTAGACTGAATTTTGATAACAATCCTCTCATGGTTGCATTCAATAGCTGTTCAACAAATCTACAATGCTCTGCCTCTTAATCAAAAATATAGTGGATTTTATACCACCGTCCTTGTAACCAGGGTGGAACAAGATGGAATTACACAGACACACATACACAAAATTTGCAATTTTCCTTTAACATATATTCATATTTTGAAGAAGGTATATTGACTGGGTCAATATATTTTTTACACAATGCTAGCAAGAAAAATACAATTAGGTATAATCCTAATCTTCCAACTTCTGACCTTAACCTGCACCATGTACTTATAAGCTTCAATAACACTTCTTCATGCAGTATGTTTGTTATCCCAAGGTTAAATCACTAGTATTTTAATATTTTAAAAATTATTCAATATTCTACCATAAATCCAATATTCCAATTGTTTAAAAACACCAATAAGACTAATCATTAACCAAATTTATTCAATCCTGGAAATATATCTCCAATCCCCTAAAATTATAAGTTTCAATATACTTTTACACATTGTTAATAATAATAATAATAATAATAATAATAATAATAATAATAATAATATAATGCTAGGTTACCACATCGTAGACTTCTACCTTCTAATCTTACTTTGCTTATGATTATAGTAAATTCTATTATCTATCTATATAAGTTCTACTGTTTTCATATATACATGTATGTATGTATTATGTATGTATGTATGTATGTAAAAGTTTTATTGGGTTTTCACAAAACGTAATAGAAGTAAAACATCTTTTTTTGAGAGCAGCATGATATCAGATTATCACATCTCCATACAGACATAATCTTAGTTACGTATTCATCTTTGCATTCAATTTTACATCTTATCACTCTTTTATCAATTTTTCAATAATTCTTCTCTTACTTTCCTCAGCCTTATTTTATAATTATCTCATTCCTTTCTAATCCAATTATATATCTTTTTCTAAATTTCTATATTTTTCTAGTCATACTTGTACTTTTGTCTGTCCTACTTACAATTTCATAGATTCTTTTCCATCATCATCCCAAAAGGGAAGAGAAAGAAGAAAATTTACTCCCTTTCCAGGCATTAAAAAGCAAGGTTCCCCCTATAATTACCAGGTAGAGTGTGTCACCTTTATATTTTAAAATTATCTTTTCAAATCTCATTAAACATTTAATTTATACATTATACAATTATAACATTCAATTTCTAATATCTATTTTATATCATATAACTCTTATCAACCGAATTCCGCTTGGTACTTTCCCTTAAAAATACACACTTAATTCTAAAAAAAGAAAAAAATATATAGAAATAATGAATAAAGTGATTATTCCGTTCAAATTCATCCTGACAACTGATATTGATTTCATTATAAATCTTTCATATTTCTCTTCAACTGTATTTTATAAATTCTTAAAAACAATTAAAATATTTTCATTCCTTATTTCCTAGCAAGCATTCCATTACATCACAATACCAATTTTATCTTTCACTTTAATCACTTATGTTTCATATTCTAATATAACAACACTCTCTCTTGTACCCTTGCAGAATCCTCTCTTATGTTTTTAACCATTATCTCTATGTCAAGTAAGCTAATGTCTTTAAGCCTGGTACATTTCCCGTTTCTTTATTTCCTGTTTCTGTCCCTTATAACTTTTTCCCTTTTTATCTGTCCCCTCTTTTTCTCTCCACCCTTTTTGTCCTCCTATCTCTCTGATTCTCCCTTCTGTAATCCTCTCTTCTGCTTCTTCCTAATGTTATATTCACTTTTCAAACTGTTCTTTTTTTTTTAGTTGTTGCCCCAGGGCTTAAATTTTTAATTCCTTTTCACCCCTTTTTCCATTTTACCCCACATTGCATTGTTTGGTCATTGAAGATGGCTTCTTCTTTGTTCAGCCCTTCTTGTTCTTCAAGCGTTTCTTGTTGTTTTTCATAGTTCAAAATCTCCATTTCTAAAAATTGAAGTGAGGAGCCAAAGGATCCTCTTCCCTCTTGCGTCTCTTCTTTCATTTTTTTAAAGTTCCATTTTTAATTTCTCTAGGAGTACTGCCATATTAAACACTTTTAAACAACCACCCAATAGATTTTAATTCAAACCACTAAAAATTCAACACTCAAAATTCCAAAAATCACCAAGTAATCCAAAGCTATCTCTTCTTACTTCTTTGTCCAACTTTTCCTTTCCGGGGGCTCTGTTATATTGTAGCAAAGTTTCATTTACAGTATATCCTTTGGAAATCTTTTTAAAGTTTCAGAGTTAATTCTTTTTATTTCCAGGTAATACTCTCTTGTTATTTACAAGTCCATCCTTTCTTTTTCCTCCTTTTGAGGGATTTAAAATGTCCAAAAAATCTTTATTTTCCCCTTGACACTTTAATTTCAGCTTAGAATTGCCTGCTAGTGTCAAAGTAAATTAACACAAATTTCTTAGCTGAGTCTCTTCTTTTTTAAATTTCAAAGCCGATTGCAGCTATCAATGTGAGAAAGAAAAAAAATATTTTTTCCTTTTCCCCTCTCTTTTTAGTTCCAGGGTACCTTGCATAGATGTTATCTCAGCTTAGCCCGGTTTGTCAAGCTCTCTCCCTTTGTCTTCCCCTTCTGCTCAATCTTGTCCGGTTGGGTCCCTCTTTGAGGCCATTTCTGACCACCGCTGCAACCGCCTTCAGGAAAGGGAGTAATGCCAAGCTGATGAGGAGAGATGTGGCTCCCCTCAACTCAGCTGGCAGTCTCCCCCCCTCTTCACCACCTCTACAGGTTGGCTTCAGCCCTGAATCCAAAGGATCGGGGGACTCCAGCAGCAAGAACAGATCGAAACCACGCATGATCACGGATTTCGGTCCGTCACCGAAGAAGCCCAAACCAGAAGCTCCTGTTTTTCCAATTTATATTGTCTACTTCTTTTAATTTCTAATACATTTTACCATATTGATAGGTTTTTTATCTCTATTCATCATCTCTTACTCTTTTGGAAACTTCAACATTTATTGAGTTTTTGATCCCTCTTTTTTATTTCTCTCTTGGGATCTTATTTCTCTTTCTATCATTTTTTATACCAACTAAATATTACCTCTGGCTTACCCCTTGTCTCCTTCTGCTGAATCATTTGAGCACCCATCCATAGTCCTTTCATTATTTTTGGGAGACTTCCCTTCCCCCCAATTCTATTGTAAATTCTTAAAGAATTGTCTATTTGTTTCATACTTATTATTACACATCTTCTAAAGAACTTCCTACTTTATGGGAATTCTCAAAATTCTGCTATTCTCTTAGAAAAAAAGATATGTTTTGGATACTCCTTTTAAAGGTGCTTATTTGTTCATGGATCCACCCACCATCAAGGCCTAGATACCAGGAAAGATCTTGGAAACCTGAAAGAAAAAAATAACTATCTCCCAGGCTTTCTGAAATGAAAGCTGAATGGAATGGAATGGAATGGAATGGAATGGAATGGAATGGAATGGAATGGAATGGAATGGAATAGAATAGAATAGAATAGAATAGAATAGAATAGAATAGAATAGA
>NW_020769330.1:14955170-15031969 GCF_900518735.1 Pseudonaja textilis | reverse complement strand
GAATAGAATAGAATAGAATAGAATAGAATAGAATAGAATAGAATAGAATAGAATAGAATTCTTTATTAGCCAAGTGTGATTGGACACACAAGGATTTTGTCTTGGTGCATATGCTCTCAGTGTACATAAAAAGAAAAGATACATTCATCAAGAATCATAAGGTACAACACTTATTGGTAGCCATAGAGCATAATCAGCAATCAAATCATACTAGGAAACAGTCAATGAAAATCGTTAGGATACAAACAACAAAGTTACAGTCATACAGTCATAAGTAGGAGGAGATGGGTGAAAGGAAGGATTAATAGTGATAGTAATGGTAATGCAGACTTAGTAAATAGTTTGACAGTGTTGAGGAAATTATTTGTTTAGCAGAGTGATGGCGTTCAGGGAAAACTGTCCTTGTGTCTAGTTGTTCTGGTGTCAGTGCTCTATAGTGTCGTTTTGAGGGTAGGAGTTGAAACAGTTTATGTCCGGGATGTGAGGGGTCTATGAATATTTTCACAGCCCTCTTTTTGACTCATGCAGTATACAGGACCTCGATTGAAGGCAGGTTGGTAGTAATCGTTTTTTCTGCAGTCCTAATTACTCTCTGAAGTCTGTGTCTGTCCTGTTGGGTTGCAGAACCAAACCAGACAGTTATAGGGGTGCATATGACAGACTCAATAATTCCTCTGTAGAACTGGATCTGCAGCTCCTTGGACAGTTTGAGCTGTTGCTCTCTACAGCTGTCAATCAGCTAAGTATTTCAGTGCTGGCTTTAATATAGGTAACCTTCATCCTCATTCACCCTACTTGATCACACCAAAAGAGGCACCCAACGAGTCCATGGCGTGCCTTGATCCTTTTTTCTCCCCAACTATGAAATGCCACTAACCTCTAGCACGTAACGTTAAGTCTGCTTTAAGTTTTCGTCTTTGTCACAACACTTCTCCCTCACCAAGTGTTCTATTTCTGCTCTACTTCCTCTGTTTTGCCATTCTATCTTATCTCTGTTGCCTGGCAACTGAAATATTGCGATGCTTAGCAGATGCCACTGACCCTTTCAACAACATATATAGGTAAACACGGATGAACCATACAGATAGGATAAAAGTTGTGAGGTAAAGGAAGGCCTGGAACAAATGTGTCTTTTGGAATTTCAACCCCATCTACTTACAACATATGTGATAAATAAGTAAGCAATCTCAAAACATGGATTCTTTCTACCTATCTACCTAGAACATTTATTAAAATAAACACAATGGTCCACCCCAGATGTAGTGAAAAATGGAATGTGTGTGTGTGTGTTTGTGTACATATCTACACACACATGCACACTTTCATTTTCCACTGCACCTGGGGTGGGCCATTGTGTTTATTTTATTAAAGGTTTGGGCACACAGGATTATGCTTCATGGAGAATTAGATTAAAAACTGCTTGTAAAATAGGATAAATGGGTGCTGATTAGGGAAAAACAAAACTAGAACTACAGAACAGTATCACTAATGATTTGAAGAGGGGCATTTAAGAACATTCCTTACCCACAAGTAGATCAGAAGCTCCTGGTATACTGAATCGTCAGAAACCCATGATGGCCTCTTTTACGTTTCTAGTCTACGTATGTTCTGAAATGCTTCTATATTACTGTTCTAGGTAGGGTGTATTAAAAATACACTCTAGGCCCGTGATGGTGAACCTATGGCACGTGTGCCACAGGTGGCACCCAGAGACTTCTCAGTGGGCACACGCGCCGCCACCAGCTGCTCTTCTGGTTTCCAGTGCACACATGCACCAGCCAGCTGATCTTCGTGGGCACCAGATTGTCAGAAAATGCCCCAAAAAATGCCCCCCAAACAACCAGTTTTTCAGGACTTTTTCAGGCCATTTTCTGGGCTGTTTTCAGGCCATTTTGGGGCTGTTTTTGGCCCAAAAGACATCCCCCAAAACAGGCCATTTTGGGGCCGTTTTCAGGCCAAAAACGGCCTGAAAACGGCCCCCAAAACAAGCATGCACATGGTGGTCCGGCAGATGCATTCCAGTTTGGGCACTCAGTGACGAAAAGGTTCGCCATCCCTGCTCTAGGCTACACTGTTTTTTCCAACAAGGACCACAGACGCACATTTGGCTGATCTGGTTAAAAAGTTCTTGCATTTGCTCTTGGTTTGCGTTGTTATTTACGAACTACTTAGGCTTGTGTCACTCAGAAACTACTTCTGGGTAACAATCTTTTTATTCTGAAATGTATAGCAAAAATAATGGGCTCAACTGACAGGCCCACATAAATCGGGGAAGTTAACACACATCAAAAGATGGGTAGTTTGAGGCTTGTAACAAAGAACGGGTAGAAGAAGAAAAAAAAATATAAAGTCTCTGTTCTTATTAGCCTCTCCGTTTCTTTCTTTGTGGCATCAAGATGAACTGGGGTTTGGTCCCCTGTCTGCATACTAGTGCTGCCTTACCTGTACCTAATGAAGGCCGCTTTCAAAAGATGAAGAGAATTCTTTACTTTTTAAGCAATTTAGCAAAGTCCACAAACAGAACGGAGAAGGAGTTGCGAGTAATAAATTTAATCTGGAAAAAAAAAGCCCAGCCAGCTTTCAGAAAATCCTTTTTAACAGTGAGAGCTATTAGGCTCTAATAGTCTCTCATGGGAAAACAATGCTCAAGCCCTGATATCCTGAACAATTTAAGAGTGAACAAAGCAGAGAGATACACAAACAAACAAACAAACCACCTGGTAAACAAGCCTCACAGGCTCTCCTAGATGGTCTGAAGAGCAGTCAGGATTGAAAGAGAAAAGCACACATTAAAACTGTAATAAAGATGTGTGCTAATGTGGGGGGGCTGTCAAGCAAAGTGAACAAGAGGATTTTACATACACTCCTTGCTGGTTCAGACGACAGATACCTATGGAGATTCTCAGTCATCCAGGTCATGGTTGGCCCAAAGGTGGTTTTTTTTTTTTTTTTTGCCCCCTAAGCGGCAACTGGGCTTTCTGGTTTTTCTTTGAAGATGTTTTACTTCTCATCCAAGAAGCTTCTTCAGCTCTGACTGGATGCTGAGGAATGGAAGGATTTTTATACTGCTTGCGGACAGTTGGTCAAAAGCACATTTGGGACAACCATGACCTGGCTGACTGAGAATCCCCAGAGACATTTAGCTATGCACTTTGGGATATAAACTTTTTGAATGGTGCAGGAGTATGAATGGATTTCCAGAAAAAAAAAACTGTAGACAACAGGAACCATTTGCAGTTCATTTTGAAATGCAGGCCTCATCGACACTTTAAAAGGATGCAAATGACCAGCTGTCAGCAAAGAGTATAAATCCTTCCATTCCCCACCTTCCAAGCAGAGCTGAAGAAGCTTCTTGGATGAGAAAGTGAAATGCCTTCAAAGAAAAACCAGAAAGTCCAGTTGCCTCTTGAAAAAGCAACTTTGGACTGACAACAGATAAGCGCCAAGGTTCCTGCAATGCATTTTAACTGAACTGCCCAGCAACCTTAAGAGGAATATGCAATCCTGGTCTGATTTGCTCAGAATTTTCAATCTACATAATAAAAGAAGACTTAGAAGAGCAGAGTTTGAGATAATCGAGAGCTGTGCTAGGCAGTATGATTAATCGTAATCTAAGAGGATCTCCTTGTAGCTTTACGATATTCACCAGCCCTTATCCACACAAGTCTGAACTCTGTTGACAAAGAGAGGCAGGTGGGGTTTGTTTATTTCCTCATTTTACATACAGAAGTACAAGGGGGGGTGGGGACACACACATTAGAGTCCAGTTTTTAAAGACAGTATGAAGTCTTGACTTCACTGAATATAATTGATGAGACTTCCCATTATATATATGCAGAATATTGATTCATTGAATGAAAACAGAACACATGTTATCAATTCCAGTGTTTTTCAAACTTTGCAACTTTACCATGTGTGGATCTCAATTCCCAGAAAGCTGCCTAGAGTATTCTGGGAGCTGGAGTCCAATTGCCAAGGTTAAGAAAGAATGCATCAGACCAAGACTAAGTCTGGGGCAAGGCCATATTCCCATTGTCACAAAATAATTATCTTTGCTACTCCACATGCTTCTTAAATCCTAAGTTCTTTATATACAGGTTCCAAAGAAGAGTGTATAACTAGCCCAACGTCACCAGCTGTCCATGCCTAAGGTGGAACTAGAATTCACCATCTCCTGGTGATTGGACCAAGGTCACCCAGAGGCTTTCAGGCTGAAGATGGGACTAGAACTCAACATCTCCCGGTGATTGGACCAGTCACTCAGCAGCTTCCAGGCCTAAGGCAGGACTAGAACTCCCAGTCTCCTAGTAATTGGCCCAAAGTCACCCAGCCGGCTTTCATGCTTAAGGCGGACTATTTCCTGGTTTCTAACTGACCTTAACCCCTAAACCAAAATGGCTCCCTAAATGAAATAAAGATTTGAGTGCCTGTACCATGGTGGCAAGAATTTTGTACACTGCTAAAAGTTCATGAGGAAGAATTTGGAGACTAGATTGGGCAGTCAACAGTCCATTCCAAGTATTCTCAAAAGGCATGTAAAAAAACTGAATTTTCTCCCGAGGCAAGGAATGCATGGTGGGAAGAGCAAAACGCATGCCGAATGCAAATCGGGATAGGTCATTATATATACCTTGACTTGTGTTTGCTTTAATTCTCCCCAGGCTACCCTAGGATTGGTGAGGAAAAAACACACACACAGCAGTACAGTGCATGCTAATGATCTTCAGCCGGCAATTTTACCTTTGCTTTATCCCTCATGGATCCTTTTCCCAATATTGACATTTTTGTCAATGTCTCCTCTTGCAAGCGCTTCAGAGAATTGCCACGCGGGCCCAAAAGTTTCCCCACGAAGTTGAACTGAAAGAAAAAATAAGGAACAATAAAAACCAATAAAGTATCTACCCACAGTGCTGAGAAGCTGTAAGCTTGTCTTAAGATTTGTGCCGGGGATAAAAAAAAAAATTGCTGCTGAAGACAGCACTTGTCTATTTGTGGGAAATAAAGAAACGTATCAGGCTGTAAATTTTACTGCTGCTGAGGACGAATGAAAGGAGGAACAAAGGAAAAAAGTTATTACCATAATGCTAGTACTTTTGCTGCTGGCAGCTTTCTTCGCATTAAAATGTTCTAAGGTAATAAAAAGCTACGTCAAGAAGTGAAAAAGGCACAAAATATTTTGTAGGGATCTGAAAACAAACATCTGGAGCTCCAACACGGTCAAAAATAATAAAATGACACCCATTAACTTAATCAATTTCCACGAAAAACAGACACAGGGAGGCCTCATCTTAGAATCACAACTGAGCACAAAATTTATGTTGGTAAGCAAGACAGCTGTTGAGTATTGCCCCATTTTACGACCTTCACTGTCACACTGGTTAAGTGAATCACTGCTGTTGTGAAGGAAATAACATAGTTATTACGTAAGCCTGGCTCTCTCATTGACATTCCTGTCAGAAGGTCACGAAAGGTGATTACATGATCCCAGGACACTGCAACTATCATTAAGTGTGTGCCACTTGCCAAGTGTCCAAATCTGAATCACGTGACAACGGGAGCGTCATGCCCCAACGGAGCCTGAATCTGCGGGGGAAGATGAGCTGGAACCTAAGCTGACAGCGATCGAGGGGGAGGCTTCACTGGCTGCAGAGGAAAATGGAGAAGGGCAGGACCGGTCAGGCCAAGGCATTTCAGGATTAGAACAGCTTGCAGACAGGGAGGAACAGGATGAATATGAGAGACAGAGTTCAGGCGAGGAGCAAGGCCCACCCCCTCCTGATCCAAGAGCGCGGACAGTGAAGAGAAGGTGAGGACAACACAGGTTGAGTAGGCTACTCCGGAGGAGAGCACCCCACCCATCTTCACAAGGCACACCTGGGGAATGAGACTCAAGGAGACTCTATGGGGAGGGGCATTTGGCGGGAACAAACACTTGAGTTCCTGAAGTGTGAAGTGCCGACATTTGAACTTTCCAAGAGTCCTTGCATTCTTTCTGGTTTTCTGGACTAATTACCTGGATCCTCTGCTTCCTGAACTCCTTGATTTGCCCTGCTGGATTTATTGCTATGCAGCCTCGGTGTACACAGCGCTGGGCTGGACTATTTGCAGCCAGAGGCTGCCTGAGGTGCGCGTGGAGGTTTGTCATCACTTTGCTCTGGGACTTGCACGAAACGTGGGAGCATTCAGGGAAATTGGGAGAAATAAAGGGGTGGTTTGAACTGCCAGCTGACTGTGTTATCTCTGTGCTGTGTCCCTGGTCATCACAGGGATACTGCAACGGTCGTTAAGTGTGAAAAATGGTCGTAAGTCACTTTTTTTAGTGCCTTCAAACTGTTCTAAACGAATGGTTGTAGGTGGAGGACTACCTGCGAAGGACTAGATTCCATGATTTTTCTATCTCTTCCTTCTCCTTTCTCTAGAAAGTTCTCTGGGAAACCCTCCTGAGCACCAGGCTCTGTGACTTGTTCATGAGGCCTGGCCAAAACGGTTGTGTCAAGTGGAAAAAAGGCTCCCTCCACTCGGACGAGGTTTCAAGCTGGACAAGTGATCCCTCTAAAGCAAAAAGCGTGCTAGTTTTCAGATGTGTTCAATGTTTCTTTAAAAAAAAAATCCTGGGTATTTTAAAGACAAATTGTCAAAGTGGAGAACAGTACAGGTAGTCCTTGAGTTACAACCATAATGGAACCTGCCCATTACAGCTTTAAGTCATAAAGGTTGCAAAATGATCATGGGACCGACCCAGTTTTATGATGCCTTTTCTGGCCAGTCATTAACTGACTAAACATTTGCTATGGTGCAGCACTGCCAAAATTTGGAACTGCTGGTTTCCACCAAAAATGTAATAAAAACAGTCAAAATGTAACAAAATATGGTGACCATAATGGCAGTCACATGGCTGTGGGGAAGAGTTGGTTGGAACTTTGCATCTGGGCCATATCCCCTTTTCCAGATAGATCGTAAGCTTTGAATGGTTGCTAAGCAACCAGCTGTAAGTTAAGGACACCTCTAGTGGTCCAAGAGGCCAGACGGAATATGCACAAGTGATGGGATTCTTCTCAAGTAAAGCTCACCTGGATCCAATGGTCTTTACTTTCTGGGGCAGACAAGAAGCCATGACTTAGACTTAAGACTTAGAACAACTTTATTGTCACTTTGAATGTACACTAATCAACATACATTTAAAATGAAATTTCATTGCATGCAGCTCTCAGAGGGCTACCACTTCCAATATACACTACATAAACATGGATATAGATAGACAGACAGATAAAATAAATACAAAATTATGCATATACCCACATATATTCTACGACACAGAGAAACAACACAGTCTAGTTCAGGTGTATACATGTACATGGCAAGAGATGTAGTCCTGCTGGAAATATTTTGAAACCTCCTCCCAGAGGGGAGCAACCGAAACAGACTGTAAAATGGATGTGTGGGGTGTCTAATAATGTTTTGAGCTGTAAGCACATAGCACTTATAAGCAGTATCCTGAATAACGGGAAGCGAGCTTCCTATGATCTTCTCGGCTGTCCTTACCACTTTCTGTGTGGACTTTCTATCTGAGGCGCTGCTGACCAAACCAAACAAGGATGTAGTTTGTTAAAATGCTCTCAATTGTCTCTCTGTAGAAAGTGGCTAGGACAGAAGGAGAAAGATGTGCCCTCCTCATCTAACACAGGAAATGCAGATGTTGGTTTCCACGCTTCCCTAAGAATGAAGCGTGGATGACGTCCTGAGGTATGGATGAAATTTCCACTGATCCATTTTCTCTGTTTATCTCACAAAGTATCCGACGAAAAGTCAGAGAAAGGCAAGGTCTAGATCAGGGTTGTTCACAGATGGCTGGGGAATTCTCGGGGTTGAAGTCCACAAGTCTTAAAGTTGTCAAGATTGGACATCTCTGGTTTAGACACTGAAAATGCTCATCTCTACTGGGAATGGACAGAGATTGACAAGAGATGACACTGACATTCTAGGGCAAAGCAAGACAGACTTGACAGAACCAACTGAGATGGTTTCCAGCAGTGTCTCTGATCTGACCCTCAAGAGATAAAATCTAAAAATAAAATAAAAAATAGTCCCTTGAGGGAGAGAGAGAGAGAGGGAAAGGAGGAGGGAAAGAGAAGGCAGGCAGGCAGATTTCATAGCCTCAGGGTGATCCTTCTTTCCCTATGCTAATTAGTATTATTAATTCCCCTCTGCCTCAGGATAGCCATATTTTTGTAGGTAGCACAGAAACTTTTCTCAGGAACCCTGACTAGGGAGCTATCAGGATGGAAAGATGAAATTAAAACAATTCTGACTCAGGGAAGATCTGGAGAGAGACATATTAAAGCATCTTTCTCTCCCCTAATAATACCGATTGGGGGGATTCTCTGCTGATTGGGGGCAATTCTCTGTTGCTAACTGCGCAACAATCTCGGCAAGCGTAAAAGTGGTCGAAAATTACACTCTCTTCCCCTCAGATCGCCCTGCAGTCAGGCTGCTCTTTTTTTTTTAATCCTGGCTTCTTTCCAAAGTATTCCGCCAATTGCAGTCCAACTCATTTGGAGGGCGCTAGATCAGGGAAGACTGAGCCAAAAAAGCTCAACGGAGCCTTTGCTGTCAAAGTTGCGAAGTCAGAAAATAATCAGCAGGGGCCAATCACGTAATGAGAGGAAGTGAAATTAAGAGTTATTCCTCTTGCTTTAGCCAATAGTACCCAGAGAGAAAGCATTACACAGAACAACGACTGATGACCTCCTTTTACCGGTCCACTATAGGCGGTGTCATCTCACATTGCATTACGGTGTGGTATGCCAGCTTGACAGCCGTGGATAAAAAGACATTACAGAGAGTGGTGAGCACAGCACAAAACATCATAGACAGCTCCCTGATACCACTAGATGACCTCGCTAGGCTCACTGCCTTAGAAGAGTAAGGAAAATTCTCAGGGACAACTCACACCCTGGTGAGTGAAGAAGTCTTCACTCTCCCACCATCAGGTAGTTTTAGTTTACTTTATTATCACTGCACCTCGTACAACGAAATCAAACACCATCTTCAGTGTACATCATGACCATGACCATGAAAATAAACACAAACACACATCCTTCACCCTTCACACATTGAACTGAAAATCCCTGACACTACACCAACATTGCACTATACAGCAGAATTCAAAAGAGCTACTGCCCTGGGATAGAAGCTGTTTTCAGCCTATTTGTCCTTGTTTTTATTATTCTGTACTGTCTGCCAGATGGTAATAGTTCAAAAAAAAAGGGTTCCCAGGATGAGATGGATCTTTGAGAATGTTTTGAATTTTCTTAAGGCAGTGGGAGCTATAAAGCTCTTCCAAAGAGGGGAGAGGGCAACCAATGATCCTCTGGGCAATGACATTAACCCTCTGGAGTGCTTTCCTATCTGCCCCTGTGCAGTTGGGAAACCATACAGAGGTACAGTAAGTTAAGATACTCTCTATGATGCAGCGGTAGAAGGTCACCAGCAGTTTTTCATTCAGTTGTTTTCTGAGAAGCCTCAGGTAGTATAATCTCTGCTGGGCCCTTTTGACCAGTGCTCCAATGTGAGCATCCCAGGTCAGGTCCTCTCTTATGGTAACACTCAGAAACTTAAAACTGGCCACTTGCTCCACTCAGTCTCCATTGATAAACAAGGTCTGGAGGCCTGATCTGTTCCTTCTATAGTCCACTATAAGCTCCTTGGTCTTACTGGTGTTGAGGACCAAGTTATTGTCTCCACACTATGAAAACAACTGGTCCACCTCATCTCAGTAGGCAGACTCATCCCCCCACAGAGATGAGTCTTGTATGACTGTTGTATCCTCTGCAAATTTAGCAATAGTATTACTAGCGTGAGTGGGAATGCAGTCATGCACGTAAAGAGTATAGAGTAAGGGACTCAACACGCAACTTTGTGGCGTACCGATGTTAAGAATGAGGGCTGAAGAGGTATGATTACCTAATCTGACCCTCTGTGAGCGGCCAGACAGGAAATTCAGAATCCAAAGGCAGATTGAATGAGAAAGTCCAAGGTCCAGAAGTTTAGACACTAGGTAGGAGATATAGAAGCATAGCCAGCCTCATCAACAGACTGAAGAAGTTTCTACCCTTGGCCTGTCAGACTTCCGAACAGAAAATTCATGTCAACATAGTATGATAGACTTGTTGGGCTGGTGCATTGGGCAATAAATTCACATGGTGAAATAAGATAGTGTGTTTGTTAGGATTCACTGGGTTAGGGATATTTTTTTGTCTTCACTGTGAGTTGCGTTGGGGTGTGTGTGTGTGCACGAAGGGAGGCTCAGCCAATCTCATTGTACACATGTTGTATTCTGACAATAAAGATTGATTTGATTATGCTACATTTTTCAAATTGGGTTGGTAGGTAGGTAGAACTCCAACAGATACAAAAGATTATGTGAAGTGCTACAACAGATTTGAATGGCTCATGTTTGAGACAAATCGCTGAGGGAGCTTCTGGATTTTAGAAATCCATATAGATCGTCCTCAACTCACAAGAATTTGCTTTGTGACTGTTCGAAGTTACAATGGCACTGAAAAAAGCAACTGCTTTTCACACTTATGACCACTGCAGCCTCCCCAGAATTCAGGCGTATGGCAACTGACTCGTATTTATGACGGTTATGGCATCACAGAGTCATGCAATCCTCTTTTGTGGACCTTCCGCCAAGCAAAGT
This sequence comes from Pseudonaja textilis, assembly GCF_900518735.1. The sequence goes on along the minus strand of NW_020769330.1, from coordinate 15,021,267 downwards.
CAATAGGGAAACCAGATTCACTTAACACCCGTGTTACTAGCTTTGAACAACTGCAGTGATTCACTTTATAACTGTGGCAAGAAATGTTGTGGGCAAAACTCACCTTAACTGTCTCTCTTAGCAACAGAAATCTGGGGCTGAATTGTGGTCTTAAGTTGAGGATTACCTCTAATGAAATATTGCTGAAGGCACCGTAGCAGGGGTGGGATTCAAAACCTTTTACCACTGGTTCGGTGGATGTGGCTTGGTGGGCATGCTTTGCGTGCGTGTACCCACACACCAAATACGCATTTTACACTGGCGCAGAGGTGTTCGAACTCACGTCCTGCAAGCCGGCACTCTCCCAGTGGGCTTCAGCAGCTGCCGCATTCTTCTGTGCCGCGCAAAGCAAGTGCACTTCAAAAGCAGAGGATAAAGGTGAGTAAGGGAGCCAGGGCAGGTAGGTGGGTGGGGCCAACAGCAAAGCGCCAAAGAGCACCAGTTCAGTCTCCGCTCATTGCTGCTACTGGCTCGGCAGAACCGGGCCAAATTGGTAGCATACCACCACTGCACTGTAGATTTTATTGTAATAACCTACAAAGAACCTGTGCTGTGCTAGGAGGCTCTATCACCCTCTCTCTTATATGAAGTTGAGTCTTTCGAGATTGGACTGCCATCTGTCATAAATGGTATGGGGGTCTCCTGCTTGGGGGGGTGGGGGGGTGGACTAGATTACCTACAAGGTCCCTTCCAACTCTGATTATCTTGTTTTACTTAGGTATGATTCATTATTTTCTAATACACACTTAAATTTACCCCAGATCTTCTAGGACTGCTGTGTTGATCTCTCCCTTCTGCTTTGATTCACAAAGGTTGTTAAGATTTTATCACATGAATTTTACATTTTCAGAAAATAAGATAGGATGCAGAGTATTACATTTCCTCTTCAGTGCGACTAAATATGACAACCGTATCTAAAGTTACATTGTTGTATTTGGTAATTCAAGATGTAACTGCAGATCTGGAAATTATCTTATATTTCACCCAAGAATATTACATTGTGAGCAGAGTGTAAACCATCCTTTTTTTTTATCTTCCTGTCTTCTGCCTTTCTTTTCCTGGAACGCAATCTATTCCCTTGTCTGATACAGAGTTCTTAGAAACTCAAATGCTTGCAAGTATTATATAATGTTTCATACTGGTTTATAGTCACGTTTAGCTAAATTTTCAAAGAAACCTTTGACAGTCACATAATGTAGACATTCTGAGCTAGCTTAGCTGTCATCGCAGAAGACTATTTTCTTCTTATGGAATAAATCAAGGATTTAAAAAAACCAGTGGTGCTAAATGAATCAGAAAAGTGCATTTACAACAGCCCTGAAGAAATGATCCAATGGCACATTGATAGGCATGGCAATAACACACACAAAAAACAAGATTATATTACAGACGTGAGAATTCCAAAAACATTTATCGTATTCCTAAAGCTGTTTTCTTTATCCTTTTGGCAAATCTGAACCTAATACCGTTGTTGCAAATCCCTTTCTTCCAATGTAGTGTGATATTCTTGTGATCACCTTTTGCGACTCCCTAACAAGACAGGTCAATGGGGAAGCCAGATTCGCTTCACAACCGTGACAAATTACTAACTGTGGTGATTCCCTTAAGCCCTGTGGCAAGAATGGTCATTAAAATGGGGCAAAACTCGCTTAACAACTCTATTGCTTAGCAAAAGAAATATTGGGCTCAATTATGGTCATAAATCTACCTGTTATTTAAATTGTTAATTTCAAGGGGCTGCTTAAGGTGTCAATGTTCCAACTAATCAACTCCAAACCAAAAAACTCAGACAAGCAGTTCCGCAAAGTTCCATTTTACCAGAGTTGTCATATTGGCACATCTGGGAAAACCCGAATCTGAGAGTTCCGGGTTTTCCCACCCAAAAGAGAAATCAAAGATCCATCCCCTTCACCATCAGTCCATCACATGGTCCAATCAAATCTTCGTCCCAACTGGAGACATCCTCTCAGTCACTCCCCTCCAGGTGCAGGGCCTTGACTCTCTGAGAAAGGATGTTGTCGTGTCTAATCTTCTACCCCACCCTGAAATCCCCCCTCCCAAATTCCCAGGCACTGAATGTGGCAACGTCCAAGCTTCTAAGAAGAAAATGGCTTCCAAGACGGACGTAAGGAGTCTTAGCAGTTCCACTTAAGACAGCAATCTAGTCCACATCTAGACAGGTATAGTCATTCCAAGCTGTCAAAAGGACAGAGTATCTAAGTTTATAAAGAGGGATGCTTCAACTGTTCCACGAAGCATCGGGTGAGATGCTTTGGACAACCCTAACAAATATCATTAGTATTAAACTGAGACTCGGGCAAGGCAGATTGAAACTTGACCTACAGCACTAGATGTATAAATACAGCTTCCCTTCTGTTCTATGAAGATTCTCAATTATCCAGGTCACAGGTGTTCCAAAAGTATTTTTCCAAAAGGACTTTGGAAAGTCCAATTGGATTTATTTTCTTTTTTTCTTTTTCTCTCTTTCTCCTTCTCCTTCTCCTTTTTCTTTTTCTTCTTCTTCCTCTTCCTCCTTCTCCTCCTTCTTCTTCAAATCTGATGTCAGAACTGAAGAAGCTTCTCAGGTGAGAAGCGAAACATTTTCAAGGGGAAAAAAATACAAGAAAGTCCAAGTGCTTTTTGGGAAAAGCACCTTTGGGATGAACATCCCTTCTCAATGATCTCTGGTTGGCAAGTTTAGTAAAATCAGGACTGGTTAACCCTTGAATGGAATATCCCTAGGGAATTCGAGAGGCAGCATATTCCTAGTGATTTAACAACAGCCAATGGGCGACAACATATTGAGAGGCAATCTCTAATAGACAAGAAATAGTGTTTACTACAATTTGTTACTGCTGCAAATATTGTGACATATAGTTGTGCAAGCGTCTTAAAAGTTTTGTAGGACTAGGCATGTCAGAGGGAAGCTGCAGCCATCAACTAGCTAGCTTCCCTCTGATTTGTATGCCAAGTTTCATTGCGAGAGATCAATTTCCGTAAATTTGTTTATTCTGAGGCCATTTCTCCGCTATCGTGACTAATAACATCTTCACGGCATCACTCAGATCTCGCTGAAATGATTGAAGCCCCAAATTCATTGTTATTAGTTTAGCACATTGTTATTACTTTGGTTGGATGACTTAAGACGTTATAAACTGCTATTTGGAAAAATGCATTTGCTCCTTTAGACCTTGGATTTCATTTAGTTTGTTTTAACAAAAAGAGAAGATGCTTATCAACATTTAACTAGCTAAGGATCAAATAGGACAGAGACAATACATAAGAGTTCATAATGGAGAAAATAAAACTATGGTTCCTCCACACAAAGCTATTTAAATCACCAGTCTACAAATTTTGGGAAATTATCGACCTCCGTGATAAAATGTGTTAATTTTACATATTTGATTAGATGAATTAAAAAAAAAACAGGTGCTGGTTGGTTAACATTTTCAACATATTTCACAATAAAGATTTATACACGGCTGGGTATGTTTGCCTACAAAGGAGGGAGGTGTTCCAATGACCATGATGGCTTTGTAACTTCTCAACAAAGTACAGTAGAACAATGAAAATGGTACCACATGGAAGTGTATAAATTTATCTTCACTTTGAGTACAGCAAGGCAGATGGCTATGAAAACCACGTGGGAAATTGGCTTAGGGCCTATAAAGCACTTGGTGCAAACAAGCCACTGAAAATTCATTTCTTACACTCGCATTTAGACTATTTCTCTTTGAACTGTGGGCCAGTGAGTGATAAGCCTGGGGAGAGATTCCACCAGGATATCTATCGCAGGCATGGAGAAAAGATACCAAGGGAAATGGAGCCCATCCATGCTTGCCGATTCCAGCTGGACTCTCCCCAGGAATGATCCTACTGCACTTCATAAGATAAAAGCCAAAAAGTCCATTTTAGATACCGAATAAAGATAGAACCTTGTCGTTTAATCTGATGTTGAAGTTGGTCAGTTTTACATGCAAAAATACATGAAAATGTTACATGAAAAACCAATAAATGAATGGAAAGTTATGTTACTGGAATCAATAAAAAGATAAATTTATAATGATTGGTGAGGCACTGTTCTCATTGCTATATAACATATTGCAGAAAAGTTATGGAGCATAATCGCACCCCACCCGCCTTGTAATTTTGAATTACTTGGATGCAATTTTGACCTGAAGCTGTTATCTTGGAAACTGGAGCCAATTAATACTCAGGACCTACATTTTCTTTTGTTATTGACCCAATTCTGTTAAAATTAAGCTACGTTCATTTCTGAGGCTTTCTCCTTGTAGACCAGGGTATTCATCAATTATTTAAACACTGAATATTCACACAACTTATGTGTAGACTTTCCCAATCTGGGGTTAGCTAGCTTGGCTGGGAATTGTACTCCCAAAGACTAGTCTTAGCTGGGAATTATGGGACAAAAAGCCCAACCGAACTGGAGGAGGTCAAATTCACAAAGGCTGCCTCTTAATTGATAATCTAGGCTGTGGTTTTCAGCCTGTGGACCTCTTGGGGGTGGGGGAAGCGTGATGTTGTCATAGGGGTTCCACAAGGACTTGAATAAATGTTGTGGTGTAATTCTTAAGTTAAGACTTGGGGGTCCGTGGCTACAAAAGGTATTTAATGGTGAAGAAAAGGTTGAGAATGACTGATCTAGATATTCATAGTTGGAGCTAACATGGCTTCTCTGTGGGACTTGGACAATTTATAGGAAGAACAGCAAAAATTCAGCAGCATTTGCAAACTTTTAATCTTTGAAGAAGCCATGAGAGTTACTGGGAAGGGAGTAGGGGAACTGCTATTAAACTTTACTGTATAGATTCAGCCTCATTTAGTAAGAATACTTTAAAAAAAATTAAAAACCCTCCAGACATCCGTAATGCCTTGTCAACAATTCCCTCACTTTATTAGAAATGATCATTGCTTGAAATGTGCTCCATAGTTAACATACATAAAGATCTAGTTTTCAGTTTAATGGAACAGTGGTCAATATAATCCGAATCCTGTCATGATTTGATGATTACAAGGCCTAACGGAACGACCAGAAATACTCAGCAAGGTACGCTATTAAGGGAAAGCAGATAAATAAATCTTCAGTGCATTTGTAAAATGAGGAATTACTCATTTACAGTAAACCACGCAAGAAATCTATTTCGCGATGTCAAGAGCTACTTTAAGATATAAATCTGAAGACTGAGCCTGGCAGACCGACCCAAAGTTATCAATTAGGAAATATTAAACTCTGGTTTTGTTACTTGATGCAAGCAATTTAGAAAACCATTCCCTCACCCTCCATTTTTGACAATACACAGCCACAGATGTTAAGAACAGCAGCCTTGTGGCTGGTGTGTCAGGGTACAATTAATTGCTGTGACTGCACCAGCCTTCCTTTTGCTATTGGTAAAATAAGCTGGCAAGTAATCGCTGGCAATTGGAGCAGGGGGTTGGACTAAAAGACCTCCCAAGGTCCCTTCCTGCTCTATTCTGAATTGGATTGGATTCTTATTGCTACAAGGCAACCCATTTTTAAAAAACGTCAAGTTCTTCCTTTTATAAAAAGGCATATGGAGCTTGCACATACACACACACACACACACGCACACAAATGGATCAGGCATCTTCAGCTGCTTGGTTATATTTAAACTAGAACAGAAATGTAATTAGGGGCATTCTGAGGTATGGCTGGAAACATCTGTCAGAAGTGTCAAAAACCATGCTACTGCATACATAAACCATCAGGATTAAATACCTGTCTACATTCTTAATTCAAATCACCGTTTAATTTATTTTCTAGCCGAGGGATGTGCAGGATCGACCATTTTATGCTGATCGGAACGTTCTGAAGGCTTTTCTGTACAAGAACCCCATAATTTATAACCATAATATGACCCAGATTTCTGTCATTAAGTGATGAAAGTCGTAAGTTAGGGCCCTCACATGATCAGACCCAATTTTATGACTTCTTTTTGCAATGGTCATTAAGGGTATCCATGTATTCCCAGTGGACCTTTTTTGTTTTTGGGGGGCCAGAAACCAGCTGAAAAGACCAGAATCCAGTAAAAAGCATAGTGAATTAGAGCAACTTGACCCTGGGATGCTTCAACCATACTTGCCAAGCTCCCCAAAAATAGCCCTATGACCAACAGTTGAGTATGCAACTGTTGGAATTTCCAGATTGTAAGAAACTTCTGGAGCTGTCCTTCGTAACTTCAAATGGTTACTAAGCAACTGGTCAGAAGTCAAGAACTACCTGTTGTTTTTCTGGAGTTAATCCTCCAAACCAGAAGTAACCCACATTTCTGTTTCCCCAAAATCCTGGAAATTCAGATTTCTCCAAATGGTCAGATCAGTTCTCTGTAACATTCAATTCTCAGAAAATTAGTTTTTGCACATACCTATTAATCCTGCTTCAGGCACTATATCACCTGTTCAAAACAGTAATAACTAATATCACAACTTTAGTTAGTAGAGCTCTTGCTCTCAGTCTGTCTGTCTCTCTCTCTTTCTTTCTGTCATTCTCTCTCTCTTTTGAAACAACAATACAGGTAACATCTTATGGAAGTCAAGGTACATTGAAGAGCCCAATAATACTTACTAGTAAAATAAAATAGTATTTACTTTGGACGTTTCTATGGTTTTTAATCATTTTAACATGTTTCTAGTACAGATATTCCTCAAAATACAACCACAATTGAGCCCAGAATTTATGTTGCTAAGTGAGAAATTTCTTAAATGGGTTTAGCCTATTTTTCAAATCTTTCTTGCCACCCTTGTTAAGTGAATCACCGCGGTGGTTAAGTTAGTAGCACGGTTGTTAAATGAATCTGGCTTCCCCATTGACTCCGCTTGTCAGAAGGTTACCAAAGAGAAACACATGACCCCGGGACCCTGCAACAGTCCTAAATGTGAACCACTTAGCCAAGCATCTGAATGGAAATCACCAGTGGTGGTATTCAGCCGGTAACGCACTGGATCAGGCGAACCGGTAGCAAGAATTTGGCATGGGTTGCCAAACTGGTAGTAACTTCTGTCTGGCCACGCCCGCACCCGGTCGCCCTTCTGCCCGATGCTCGCTCACCCCGCCCGCCTGACATTCGCCTAAGGTATTTCTTTCCGTTTTTCCCCACTCCTGACAATCAGCTGTGCTGGGATTCCCCTTGCTGAGGCCCAGGAAGGCAAAAAAAATGCCTCAACCCACCCACCTCAATTTTTTCTTGCCTGAGCTTCAGAGGAGCCTTAGGGGAGCAAAAACACACACCCTTAGAGGCTCCCCTGAGGCCCAGATGGCCCCCCAAAATGAGTGGGGGCTGCAAAAAAGAAAAAAGCCACGCCCACCCAGTCACATGGCCATGCCCATAACGCCACGCCCACAGAAAACTGGTAGTAAAAAAATTTGAATCCCACCACTGGAAATCACGTGACTGTGGGAATGCTGCAGCATAAGTGTGAAAAATGGTTGTTAAGTCGCTTTTCTCAGTGCCATTTAACTTTGAACGGTCACTCAACGAACTGCTGTAAGTTGAAGACCATCTGTATTTTGATTGTAATATATTTTTTTTTAATTGAGAATCATTGACTGAGATGCACAGCTACAGCAGTTGAATAAATAAATGACAACAACTAAATAGCTTTCTTGGTATGCATTTACATTTATCTTACAAAAGAGAATGCCAAAAACTGAAACGGAGTCTTAACAGCTCTTGGAATGACTCTGTTCAACTATTTTAATGATTTTTAAAAATGGACTCATTTATTGATCAAGCATTGGGATTTGGGGAAGTTACTCGTTCAGATACATTTGTTGGTTTACAAATCATCTATGCCTAAATTACTAAAAAAATGATCTAAAAAATGGGAGGGATTTGTGAAACAACAAAGATTCAAAAAACTGTTCAGAATTGCACCCTTCTTATGTTGCTACAGTGCTTTTTCAACAATGTTTTGTGCAATCAAAAAAAGTGCTCATTTGCATTGGTTTGTAACATGAACATTTTATAACTACTGAGGAAAGGAAAAAAGAAATCTTGCTCTTTAAGGAATAGGCAAAGTTCTTTCCTTTTGTGGACTCAAATTTCCTGGCTGGGAGAAACGCAAAATGATTTGGTCAGCTGCGTTGAAAGTCAGAATCAGTTTATTAATGGGAAGGCAGGTAAGAAACCTCACAGCATTCCTAGGATTAATCTAATCTTGTGAGTAGAGAAACCCTTTCTTATACCCTTCAGATCCTTTGATTTTGTAAGTGTGAATCCTTGAAGTCTTTGATTTGTGTGTGTGTGATGAGTTCCTGTCTCTTGAGATTGGGATCTTTTCCAGGGATTTTGGTAGGAGTAATTGTTTTATGGTCCTGATCCTTTGTAGTTGCTTGTTTGCTATCATGTTTCCTTCCTGCCAGGCCTTTTGGTTTGCTTTTCACAAGTTTTTATAACTTGCCATCTATTTGATTTCTATAGGAAAGGATCTTAGCTAGTTTGTAGGGTTTTTTTTCTCTGTAAGCTGGCTCCAGCTATTTTAATAGTCCTACTTGACAAAAGGTGGGGGCTGATGGAGCCCTGCTTGTGTTTTCACCTCTTCCTTTCTTTTTTTTAGGGGAATTTCCTTCCCCTTCTAAGGTTTTCCTAGAAGAGAGGGGAATCACAACTTCCAACACTACATAGTACTAATTATCATATTATTATTTAACTAATTAATGAATATACCCAGGCAATATTTTTTTTAAAAAATAAAAAAGAATCTATATTTCCCAATATTTGCGGAAAGATTGCATGATTCTTTCGAGCTACGCTGTCAAATCTGAAAATCTGTACAGTCGTGGCGCGCTGCATGAAACACAATGAGCAGACACAACAGCAAATCTGCTTGTGTGTGCATTGAACTCACCTTAGGAAATTGCTTTACTGGAATTAATACTTTTTGCCCCAGTTTCATGTTTTTGTTAATCACTACATCGATGTACTTTTCTTCTTCTTTGCCTTCTCCTTTCTGGAACTTATCGATTTCTGTAACATGAAATACAAAACTTGTTTCAGAATGAGCTTTCCTAAACAACGTATCTTCATTTAAAACAGCCAAGACTTCATTAGGGCAATTTATCTGCCACCCAAGTGACCAACTTCCATAACCATCAGATCCAGCCCAAGAAACATACTGGGCAGTGAATCCTGCATTCTAAAAAGTTTATGCTGAAGGGTCAATTTATTTAATACTATACATTCTGACAGCAGTGAGAATGGTATACGCCCAGCAATGGAAGAGTGAAAATACACTTCTAGAAAAAGAGATAATAAAGAAAATACTGATTTGCGCAGAATTAACTCTAGAACTAAAAAATAAATGGGAAACAGAATAGTATTATACATGGAATAGATTCTACTGATGGTTGGAAGCGAGAGGTGGAAGTAGGAACATAAAACAGCTAGGATAAATAGTCCCAAAATGTGACACCATAGATGAACCAAAATAGATATTGTGATCAAAATAATGGTAACAAAATTAATAATGTATGTTATTTGGTTTTAATTGTTGTATGTATGGCGGAGGAAATGCCAGGATGATTGCACTGTGTTCAATATTTATATACGTAAATATACTCTACTCTACTCTACATTAAGTTTATGCTGTATGACGTGGGTCTCTGACTCCCGGGGCTGTGCACGGGTTACGAGCCACACAGGTGGCAGCCGTGTGCATCTCCATTTGCACAAGGGGCAGGCACAGGCACATGCAAGCATCCGTCACTCATACAAATGGAACTTTGCGCCTGCCACTTGCACAGATCCATTCCCCCCATCCCAGCCTTCATCCCAGCCCGGGTCTGCAAAGCTGGAAAAATTGTGGGACATTGTTCCTCAGTGTCATAAAATATGTGGGTACATGCATAATTTTGTATACATTTATATATCTTGTCATGTTTATATTAAAGGTGGAGACCCTTTGAGAGCTGTATGCAACGTAATTTCCACTTAATGCAAGCCGATTAGTGTACATTCAAAGTGACAATTAATTCTATTTTATTCTATATTCTATTTTCTACTCTACTCTACTCTACTCTGTATGAAACTCTTTTCTTTGCCTGATTCTACTTCTCCCCGCTCTTCTAAATTAGGAAATAGAGCATTTTTTTTTTGTGGAGCATAATTAAGTCTTGCCTAAGGATATGCCTTATTTCATTTATTCCCAATTCTTTATTGAAACTTAAAAGTCTTGCCGGATCCAATCTGGGTCAGTCAACAGGACCAGAGGTTTTATCTTCTGAGCTTTCAAGACTCATGCTGGTGGCCACCTTCAGAGAGATTCTCTGAAGATGGCCACCAGCATGAGTCTTGAAAACTCAGAAGACAAAGCCTCTGGTCCTAGTAACTGACCCAGATTGGTCCTGCAATATTATCCCAGGACACATATATGCTCCTTCAATCTCAAAAGTCTTCCTTACACTATCTGAAACACAGAATTCCATTTAAGGAAGGCAGCCTCAGAAGTGCATTTTGTACCAATGGACATCCGCACGTAGCTATCTCTTCCTTTAATGTGGGGTGTCAAACTGGATTTCTTCGAGGGCTGAATCAGCATTGTAGTTCCCCTTCGCAGGCAGGCGGTAGTGCGGAGAGCGGGGGAAGACAGGATCAATGCTTCCTGCAGCATCCTGCCGGCCAAAACGGGGCATGGGGGCCGCTTCAGCCTGAACAGCCAGCCTCCTCCAGTATATTACCAGCCAAAATGGGATGCAGGGGGTACACGCCCACCCCCCGGTGCCTCGTTTTCACCCTTCATGTCCTCCTGCAGCACTCTGCTTGCCAAAAATGGGCTACGTGGAGGCCAGCGCCACCCGTTTTCTGCCTCCCCGGCCTCCAGCAGCACTCTGCCAGCCAAAATCGGGCCGTGCGGAGGCCTTCCAAGGCCACCGCGCAGCCGGTTTTTAGCCAGAAGAGTGTTGCAGAAGGCTTGGGGGTCCAAAAACAGGCCACCAGGGGGAGAGGTACACACAGCCCATTTTGGCCAGCAGAGGCACCATGGGCCAGTCCTTTGATATTTCCAGGCCGTCGCTGTGGGCTAGATTTAAGCACCCCTGCTTTAATGTTACACACTGTCATATACTCTATATTTAGCTTGTAACAATCATGCATGTTTTAAAGTGTTACATGGTTTTATGCAAATCTGTTTTGCAAACATTCTATAAAACGTGAAGGAAGAAAAATTTGCGGAGTGGTCTAATAATATGCAGCTAAAGAGTTTTATATCAGCTACTTTTTCCAAGCTTTGAATTTGTTGGCACAGCAGTCACGTTCTCCTAAAATTAAGTCACGCACCTCCAATATATTTAATAAAGAGCCATACTTTAAAAATAGAACAGGCGTGTATACAAATAAAAATAAAGCGACAAGCCAGAAATGCAAATTCCAGCTGTTTAATTCTTTATCAAGTAATTTTTATGGAACTAAAAAAGAAACATGGAGACCAGAAATCTCTTTGCCAGCAATCAACACTCAGATAAGCCAGGATTAACACCAGGATCAACTCCAGACAAAGAATCAAACAGTAAACAACACCCTAATCCACGAACTAACAAGCAGGAAACAATATCCTAATCAAGCTACAGGTAAGCTACAGTTATTCCTTGACTTACTATCATACCTGGGAGTAGAATATCCATTGCTTAGCAAGGCTGTTATTATGCAAGTCACATCAGATTTTAGCTTTTTTTGCCATAGTCGCTCAGTGAATCATGTTTTAAGTGAATTGGTCATCATTAAGCAAGTCCAGATTTCCCCATTGTTGGCTTAATGGAGGTTTCGGGAAGTCACAAATGGCAATCAAATGAACCCAGAAAGTGTTGCAATCATCATAAATACATGCTTGTTGAGTTTTGATCATGAGACCACAGGGATGCTACAATGATTGTAAGTCTGAGGACCAATCACACGTCACATTTTTCAGTACCGCTGTATTTTTGAGCTATCTGTCACTAACAAATGGTTTTAAGTTGAGGACTATTTATACTAGGAGTGTCAAACTTGATTGCGTATCGTGACATATCGCAACTTTTTTTGTCTTGTGGAGCTGGGGTGGACATGGCCACCGTGGGCTGCTAGTTAGACAGGCCTGACTTATACTGTATATATCAGGGCTCCCCAATTCTGGGGCCACGGCCCACAAACCGGGCTGTGGCTCATTCAGAACTGGGCCACGGAAGTGGCAGGCAAGCGCATATATAGATCCACTTGCGGACGGCCCTCCTGAACTCTGTTTTGGCTGGCAGAGGGTTGCAGAAAGCCGTTGCAGCTGAAAGCGGAGCTCGGGAGCCCTTTACACTGACAGAGAGTTTGGGCCACCACAGGTGCCCCCAACACAAGTGACGTCAAACTGGCCACACCCACCCTGGCCATGTCCCCCCCCCCCGAGATGAAACATAACTCTGATGCAGCCCTCAATGAAATCGAGTTTGACACCCCTGACCTACAAGGTCCCTTCCAACTCTGTTATTCTGTTCGAAATACGATGCTCCCCATTGACTTTGTTTGATGGGAACCCGTAGGAAGGTCACAAATGGTGAACATAGGACCCCAGGATACTTCAACCATTGCTAATCACAGGCCAGTTGGCAGGTGCCTGAATTTTTGATCATGTGCTCATGGGGATGCTGTGATGGTCACAAGTGCACGGACAAGTCACAAGTAACGTTTCTCAGTGCTGTTGTCATTTGAATGGTCACTAAATGAATGGTTGTAAGGTCCAGGACTACCTGTGGAGTTTCAAGGTTTTATCCTATGAAAACATTTGAATTGTTTAAGTTGGCTCATGCATTCCAAACTATGCCATGGTGCTCTAAACGGCTGTAAAGAGCTCCTACCATTTTGTAAATATAGTAGTCAACAGCCAAACCTAAAAAGAAGAGAACTGCAACCTGAAAGTTACAAACTACAGGTAGTTCTCGACTTACAACAGATCACTTAGCAACTGTTTGAAGTTACAACGGCAGTGAAAAAAATGTGACTTGTGGCCGTTTTTCACACTAACGACCATTGCAGCTTCCCTGGCCACGATTTGCAGATGGATGCTTGACAAGTGATTCGTATTTATGACTGCTGCCATGTCCGGGGGGGGGGGGGGGGTCATGTGAGCCCCTTCTGTTACCTTCTGACAATGGGGAAACCCGATTCACTTAACATCCGTGTAACTGATTTAACAACTGCAGCAATTCGCTTAGTAAATGTGGAGAGAAGAGTTGTAAAATGGGGCAAGACTCACTTAACGAATTTCTCACTTAACAATCTAAATTTAGGGCTCGATTGGGATTGTAAATTGAGCACTACCTGTATTCAAGTCTGTAAAGTTATATATATAGGTCTGCAATGTATATCTCATCAATTCTTCCTTTTCACTACCTGGAGAATCCAGACACACGGTTTGGATGTTTACTATCACAAAATCAACGCAAGAACTGTTGTGGTCCGTTGGAGGCCTGCAGAGCTGGCAGCAGAGTTGGATAGTGGGGAGGAACATAGGCCAGTCCTGGAGTCTGGGGAGGGCTCGGACGAGGGATCTGCATCTGACACAGAGATGCGGCCAGGGCCATCTGACAGTTATATGCTGACCCTGGAGCCTCCAGAATCTGACATCAGCAAGACAGAGGAATAGGGGGGAACCTGCTCCCAGTGCGCGCTTGCACAGACTGCTAGAAGACAGTAACAGTTAAGACAAAAGGGGCAACTCGGGAGTAACAAGGGAGATAAAGGTGGGTGCTTATCAGCCTTATCCCGAAAAGACTGTGGTAAACTTCTGTTGGACTATTCACAAACTGTTTGGGACTCATTAATGAATAATTAATGAATATTAATTATATTCATTCACAGCCATTGAAATAAAAAGAGGGTTTGGGGGACTAAGCATGTGGGTTGTTACTGTCTAAGAAAGCCTTGGTCAGAACAAGAATGTTGTCCCTTTCACATTCACTCCTGCTTTAAGAGAAACTGGATGATATCAATGCAACACCCAAAGCCCCCAGTGGGCAATTTTCATATGCAGGATACCGATTTAGCTGTAGATAGAGTAGGGCTAGACCAACAAGGGGAATCTAATCAGATTTCCAAAATCGAATGAGTAGGATTTGCCTTCTTTAATCGCTAGATTACATACTGCACCAGTAGTAAGCTTTGTGTTCCGATGTAGTTTCCTAGCTCAGAAATAATAGATGAGTGTGTGATAAGGTCTTTTCTTTATAATGCCAAGGATTAAAATCCCATGTTCCCAAATCATGGACACGATACCTAGAAATTCAGGTCAAATAAAGGAATTACCGAATTTTACGCAGAGCACAATAGGCTAAGCCAGGATTGTTTCCTAGTGAGGACCGCAGAATCGCCGAGTGCATTTAGATAACGGATCAAAAGATGACTTCTTTTGATAACCTCAAAAGAATTAATCTTCTTGTGCGAGGACCATCGACGTGAGCCTAGCTATCTTTATTAATGCTCTATGCGAGAGAGCTTTGCCCGCATTAAAGTGAATGCCTTTCAAGAGATTGTCTCCATCAATAACTAAGATAAAACAGAACCACAGATTTTAGTAAACATTTAAGTATAAAAACCGCAAGCCCTTTTAGTGGTTAGCTTTATCGCATGGACTTGGCAAAGAATGGAAGACTAGAGCCATAATATTCAAACTAGGCACAGTAACAAAGATTTCCCTGAGACCTTTCTATCGCTTCTATAGGCCCCTTTTTTGTTAATATAGTAAATGCAAACCCAGCGTTTCCTTTAATCTGAAAAGCATTTTACTCTAATGAAAGTTTTGCTTAAGACATTAATTTCCACATCCCAACTGATTTGCAAAATTACTTTTTTTTCCTCGTTGCAAGGATTTGTGGTGGATAAGATAAGCATCTGCTTAAAGTTCATACAAAGAGCTTTCACAGTGCATTAATCTGCCCCCTCAACCCTCTTCTACCTAACAATCTCTCTCGAATCTTTAATCCAATTCAAACGCAATTATATGTACATGGAAAAACTGATCGGTTGATATGGGGAAATTGTCTCAGGATTCTAAATACTTTATACAAGTAAATATTAAAAGAACTGAAAATATAAATGCCAAATCTGGACCATACAATTTATAATAGAAAAAAATAAGCTTGGAAGTATTTGAATTTAAGTCCAAGAACTTACAACGATGAAACTCTTATTATAAGATATATTATGAGGTCAGATATGAAAAATCTCAATGAGGAACCAGCTTTGAACCTCCAAGACGAGTGAGGTTGGCTGCCTGTTGGGTATATAAAACAAGTGCCATCACTTGAGACTTTCAAGAAGAGATTGGACTGCCATTTGTCAGAAATAGTGTACGGTCTCCCGCTTGGTGGGGCTTCCAACTCTGACTATCTGTTATGTTCATATAGTTTTCTCTACAGTAATACAGAGTCTTCTTCTGAGATTCTTTTAATATTTTCAGTTAACTTCTCCCACCCAATCAGATTCAATCAGGCCTTCCACCTTCATCTTATGAAGATACTCTTCATGTTCTTTCAGTTTGTCCCAAAAGTGCTTTTTTCAGGAAGAAAACCGGACTTTCTTGGGTTTTTTTTTTCCTTTGAAGATCCAAGAAGCTTCTTCAGCTCTGACTGGATAGTGGGGAATGGAAGGATTTATATTCCTTGCAGACAGCTGGTCATCTGCATCCTTTTAGAGGGTCCTTGAAGCACTTGGAGGTTTATCTGTGTCCTCTTTCAGTTTGGTTTCCCTGCTGCCTGATCCATATCCTTTCTACAAAGTCTTCTCCAGCCAGTCCACTTTTCCGTTGAGCAAGTCTCAGCATTAGCAACATTGAGTGCAAATTGAGGAAGCTGGAAATTCACACTCCAGAAAGATGATTTAAACCAGTAATTACAATATTTTAAGCTCCATTATTTCTCTGGGAAGCTTAAGAAACCGGCCCTGTCAAGTTATTTGTAAAACAGAATAACTGAATAACAGAGTCAGAGGGGGCCTTGGTCCAATACTCTGCTGAAGCAGAAGATCCTATACCAGTGATGGTGAACCTTTTTGGCACAGAGGGACCAAAGCACACGACACATACCCAAAATGCAATGTGTGCACCCCTGCGCACGCATGCACGCCCCGCATTCATGCACATGCCCCCCCATGTGCCCCCCTGCATGCATAGCAGACCGGAAGACCAGCTGGCTGGTAGGAAGTGCCCAGACAGATGCGTGGCGAAGCTGAGGTGCGGCAACAGCGTGTGTGCCCAGAGAGAGGGCTCTGCGTGCCACCTGTGGTATGCGTGCCATAGGTTTGCCACCACAGCCCTATACCATTCCAGACAGATGGCTCCCTGGTCTCTTCTTAAAAACACGCAGGAATGGAGCACCCATAACTTCTGAATTGTGTTAGGAAATTTCTCCTTTAGGTTGTTTCTCTCCTTGATTAGTTTCCATCCACTGTTTCTTGTCTTTTGGGGCTTTGGACAATAGCCTTTTCTTTGTGATAGCTCCTCAAAGATTGTAACACTGATATATCATATCACTCCAGTCCTTTTTTTCACTAGATTAGACAAACCCGTTTCCTGCAACCATTCTTCACATGTTTTAGTTTCCAGCCCTCTATTTGTTGCTTTCTTCTTCCAGTGTCTCAATATCTTTTTTATAACATGGTGATTAAAACCGGACGCAGTATTGTGAATGTAGTCTTACTACACTTAAACATTAATAACTACACTTACTGCATTTACACGTACTATGCTTAAAGATTATTCCCAGAAAGATTATGATACCATTTCTAGACCTTTACAAACAGTATTTGCTGTTCTCATCCTTATTATTCTTTGCTTTTATCTGGCTTCCATTCTGTGGGCATCCTCTCACCATGTGCTAAATGTTGTGACAAGGAAACTTCTAATTTAGATGGGAATATTAAGGAATGTTTCCTCTCTGTTCTTTTCTAGTCATTGGCCAATGATACTAAAATTATTCTGGGAGGAAACTGGTCACTGTTTTAACAGAAAACTGCATTCAACTCTGACCTCAATATCTGGTGATTTTATCTATGGACAAGGGAAGAGAATAAAATAAGGGAAATAAAATTGCAATTTCCTTGATTCTCTGATAAGCAAAGAGATGAAAAAGAATGAGAATATTGCTCCAGACACTGAAGGAGTATTATTTTACCTATATAAATCTGACTTATGAGAAAATAACCTTGCCAAATGTCCAAAATAAGAATGGTAC
This sequence comes from Pseudonaja textilis, assembly GCF_900518735.1. The sequence goes on along the minus strand of NW_020769330.1, from coordinate 15,004,004 downwards.
TATCTGGAACAGAAGGCAGAGCTTTAAGTTCATCTGTTCATGCGTATTTTTCAAGTATGAGATGTGAACCTCTGTCATCAGATTAGGAAGGGAATAAAAGGGAACTCATGCTGAATCCTTTTCGTCTTCCTGAAATGAATACCTTCCTTCTTCCATAATTGCATGTGATTGAGTTTGACCAAATGATAAATGCTTTAAAAGATGTACACTAGAAAATAATTGATAAAGTTAATGCTCCCTCTTGTTAATCAACCAGATAAATTTTGGATAATAATTTTGCAAATTTATTCTGTAGCAAAACTGTAGCTAAGTATGTAGTTAGGAAGGAGGGAGAGGGAAACAGAAATGAATGAGATATTGTATCATAGAATTATTTAATCAACATTAAATAATTTGAGCTAAGAAAGAAGTAGGTCGCCAGAAAGGATTGATGGTGTAGGATATCCAACTTTGGGTCTTCTATAAACCAGGAGTGTCCAACCTTGGCAACATTTAAGATTTGTGAACTTCACCTCCCAGAGTTTCTCAGGTTGAGGAATTCTGGGAGTTGAAATCCACGGGTCTTAATGTTGCTAAGGTTGGACACACCAGCTGTAGCCTAATGATTTAAGTAAATAACATATATAAAGGAGTCTCAAGAAGTGCATTCACCAAGTGATACATTCACTTATCTAGAGTAGCAGAAGTCAAAAGTGAACCATGTTTTTAAAATCTAAATTTCACAATTTCTCATCTGAAGGTTCAGGCCATCTGCTACTTAATGTGTTCTTTTGAATTTAAAGTCTGCAAATTAAAAACTGCATGATGCTAACATAAGTTGCTCTGAGCAGATTTCAAGTGAATAGCAAGTTAAGTGTGGTAAGTATAAAAAGTGCTGTTATCTTCTCCATTAAGTCTGTGAACTGAGCTCACACCCTGATGGCTGTGTAGTCATCAAATTCTATATGCATAAATATTCCGATTGTAAATATGATCAAATAGAAACAAATCTATTACACCTGGTTTCCATTCGCTTCTTCTTGCAGATACTGAAAACTGGATTTTTATCTATTTGTTGTAATCCTGGGCCAGATCCTATCTTATCTGCAAGCACTAGACAGATTTGTATTTTAGTTCAGTTTTGGACCAAGGGATCTGAAGTGGTACTGAAGGATATATCCATATTTGTGGAACACCACATATAAAACAACTCTCATTAATATCTCCTCTTCCCAAGACTGACATACAAACTTTTAGCTGATAAATGAGAGTTCATAACAATAAAGAAAGAAAACCGTTACCCACTTACATCTACACACTTTTCTATACCTGTATTTATATCTTCTGCATCTTGAAATTTTGAGCAGTCTTGAAACTCTTTAGCAGAGAACAAGTCTGGAAAAAATGTAATATTTCTGGAAATTTCAAAGTCATGAAGAAATTTCTCCACAAACTACAGGAATGAAACTGGAAGTAGCAATAGCACTTAAATTTATATGCTGCTTTACAGTGCTTTAAACAAGGGTGGGATTCAATTTTTTTAACAACTAATTCTGTGGGCGTGGCTAAGTGGGCGTGGCCATGTAACTGGGTGGGTGTGGGTTGGGGTTTTTGTCTTGTTTTTTGGCAGCACCCCTCCACCCCCCCATTTTGGGGGCCTTCTGGGCCTCAGGGAACCCTCCGGGGGGGGGGAGTTTTTGCTCCCAGGAGGCTTCTCTAGGGCCCAGGAAAGCAAAAAATGGAGCTTGGGGGTAGGATGGGGTGCTGTGCCCCCCCCCTCCATTTTTTGCCTTCCTGGGCCTCAAGGAAGCCTCTTGGGCAAAGTAGTAAGACAGCGCGGGGAATCCTGGCACAGCTGGTCATAGGAACAGTTGATTGGGAAGGGGAAGAAAAAAGAAATACATTAAAAAGTGACTGGGCAGGGGAGAATGGAGTCAGTGATATCGGGCATGCATGCGATGTTGCGCATGTGCAATAAGGACTGACTGGGCAGGGAGGGAAGGGGGCAGGCGAAGAGGGGCAGGGCCAGCCAGAGGCACGATTGGCTGGTTCTCCGAACTGCGCAGAATCGCAATAACTGGTTCTACAGAACCGGTCCGAACCGGTAGAATACCACCCCTGTCTTTATAGCCCTCTCTAAGTGATTTATACCAAGTCAGCATCTTGCCCTCAACTATTTGGGTCTTCATTTAACCCACCTCAGAAGGATGGAAGGCCGAGTCAACCTTGAGCCTGGTGAGATTCGATCAGTCAAATTGCAATCAGCTGTAGCGGCCTGCAGTACTGCACTTTAACCACTGCGCCACCGTGGCTCAAAAGTATCTCCAATGTTCTTTATTTCTCTTCCCTCTATAACTCTTAACTGACAAATTTGTCTTGCTACTTTAAAATCATGCACGCAGGGTAATACTTGATTTACGAATAGCTGGCTTGGCAACCATTAGAAATGGGCCTCCACAGGGCTACTTATGACCCATATTCAAAGTTCCGATAGGTTCCCCCATTCCCACGTAGTCACACGGTTGCATTTTGGGTGCTGGGCAACAGGCCTTTTGCAACGTCCTGCAGTCAAAAGACCACAATTTTACAATGTTTTGCTGGAAACCAGCATTTACTCCTGGTTTCCTGCAAAAGACACCCCTCATCGAGGACAATGTAGTTGCTTCAATGACTGCCATAAAAAATTCACACTGTGACCTGCTTCCTGACCAGCGCAATTTACAACTGTAATTCCAGGCTCTACGGTTGAAAGTCAAGGACTATCTCTATCAAGCACTAGATCTTGGAATTAGGGTCAGAAATGTCTTTTCTCTTGTAAGGTTCATCTCATTACAAATTAGAAAATATTGTGTGTATGGGGAAAGTCCAACAGTGTATCAGCACCGGATCTGATTCTAATTTGTTATCCTAAATATTTCATTGGAACCCCTTCACTTTTTCCTCTGCTTCAATTTAAAGAAACAAGCAGAGGCCTAGAGGAAAACTAGGAAAATGTCAATTTTCCCAAAGGTCTCCCCACCACCATCACTAAGTCTCCACATTTCCATTGAATATTTGTGGCCTTGAAATCCCACCAGAGGTTTTTTTTTTTAAAAAAGGATTATAATCGAATAAATTCTGAAATTCCAAATGTTTCTCCCTCTTGAACAGTGACTGAAATGTCCACCTTGCAAGCTTGTCACATCCAGACCTCAGCGAAGCTGAGCCAAAGAAATAGACTTTTTAAAAATCATCTTAGAGGAGACATTGCAATGTGGAGATTCAGACAGGGTAGATTACTGAAGACCAAAAAATACAACACAAAGAAGGGTGCAGCCAATTTCACTACCTATCCATGCACATAATCAAAACGTGGTCAAAAACAACCACGAAGGAAAGATCAGGAACGGGCTAATTTCAGCCTCCTGGTTGTCTTTGTCATCATCAGCATCATCATGTTATCAATATTCCAGTGTGGATTCACGCAAAAAGCTATACTGCACACTTGGGAATTTTTAACAGCAGTTAAGCACCGTTTGTGATTTTGAATAATAACTTGCCAGATGAGACATCTTTGCTGAGCCTTACATGGGAGTCCTTCCATTCTATGCGGTAATACCTTTTTTTTTTCTTGGTCAACGGCTTAATTCAACCGTGGTAATCAGCTTCTGATTGAGATGAAATGTGGAAATGTGAATATAGACAAACTAGCTCACACAACAGGAGAGAAGACGCTGTGCATGCAGGCCTACACAGAGCAATAATCAAGAATCACCAGTCAAGGTTTTGATTTTAAAAAATCTGGCTCTGTGTACGTTAGCAAATACTATTTAAAAAAAACAACGAGCTTCTGCTTACAGGTAGTTTTCAACTTACGACTTCTCACTTAATGACTGGTCGAAGTTCTGACTGACCTGCCCTAAAGACACTTATGACTGGTTCCAAAATTCTAAGGGACAGCTCTCCTTGGCCATGTAACCAAATTTTGGATGCTCAGCAAGTGGCCCACATTTGGGGCGGCTTTCAGCATCCCGTGATCACGTGTGCAATTTATTAAATTTACATCACAGAATTTATGCATTTCTGAGCATTTTCTTCTGATTTTTGGCAAAGCACCAGACAATGGGCCCACTCAACACCTGCAGATTCACATAATAGCCATTGCGATTTATTTGACTGCCACAAAACAAGGTTGCAAAATCAGGTTGATCATGTGATCACCCAACTTTATGACGGTCATAACTTACAAATGTAATGGGCAGGTTCCATTAGCTCAGAAACTAGTTGCATTGTAATAAAATGACTGAAACATTTCTGCATCTGTATCAAACATAGCATACATGGAGCAAAAAAGGAATACCAGAGTTAACGGAATAGTGTTTTTCAAGTTTGTCAACTTTTAAGATATGGCTGTACGGCAAAAAAGAAATGGCAGTGTTCATTATTTTAGGAATATATCCTCCTCCCCACAAGCATATCGTAAATTATTACTCAAAGGAAAGTTGATGGAATTTTTTGTGTTTTTGCTGGGTTCCCACCCCCCTTTAATAAAAGGCATGGATGAGTCTGACTTCAATGTGAATTTTCTCACCATGTTCTGCCTACTATGGAAACTAGACTTCAAGACATACGAACAGTTGCAGTCTAGTCTGCTCTACTCTAGTCTAGTGACAGAATAGCAGTCTTCCAATATTTGAGGGACTGTCACAAAGAAGAGGGGAGTCAACCTATTTTTCCAAAGCACCAGAAGGCAGGACAAAAAGCAATGGATGAAAACTAACCAAGGAGAGAAGTAACGTAGAACTAGGGAGAAATTTCCTGACAGTGAGAACAATTAATCAGTAGAACAGCTTGCTTCCAAAAGATGTGAATGCTCCAACACTAGAAGTTTTTAAAGATTGGAGAGCCACTTGTCTAGAATGATATAGAATATAGAGTAGAATAACAGAATTGGAAGGAACCTTGGAGGTCTTCTAGTCCAGGGGTCACCAACCTTTTGGACCTCAGGGACCACCAAACTCATAATTTTAAATCCCTAATTTGTGGGTGTGGCTTGGTGGTCATGTAACTGACTGGGCATGGCTTGTATGTAAATACTACAAATATTTATATAAATATTGAATTTTTTTATAAAATAAGAGCAACTTTTACCCAAAATCAGGCAAAGTAGGCAGGCATATTGAGTTGCTCACAGAATCATTCAGTGATCTATCTATCTGCCATCGGCTAGCTCAGTCTGTCACAAAAAATTTGCTTGCAAACACACTCACAAAATTAACTCAGAACACACCATGTAAGTAAATAACTGAATATTTTTCTTTAAAAAAGAGCAACTTTTACCCAAAATCAGGCAAAGCAGGCAGGCAGATTGAGTTGCTCACAGAATCATTCAGTGATCTATCTATCTGCCATCAGCTACCTGAGTATGTCACATAAAATTTGCTTGCCATGAGGCCACACTGAATAATCGAACCTTCAGTCCTAAGGGAGGTTCGGCTGTGCTTAAAATCAGAGCTGAAGATGTAAAGGTTAGCTAGAAAGCAAGAAATCCAACCATTTCCTGCTTCCTAGCTAATCTAAATCTCCCCGCACAGCAGAACAGCTGATGGTCAGAAAAAGGAAAATTAGCAATTTATCAGGCAAGTTTGCTAGTTAAGGAGTGAGTGTGCGGGGAGGGTTCCCGCGAGCCATGGGGGTGGCACAGCCTTGTGTTTCTGCCTGGATTAATTGCTTTGGGGGGGTGCTCTGGGGGTGAGATTTCTCTGCGGCCCACCAAAATTTTCTCGCGGGCCACCAGTTGGCGACCACCGTTCTAGTCCAATCCCCTACTTAGGCAAGGAACCCGATACCATTTCAGACAAATGATTATCCAATCTCTTCTTAAAAACTTTGCAGTGTTGGAGCATTCACAACTTCTGGAGGCAAGTTGTTCTGCTGATTGTTCTGTCAGGAAATTTCTCCCTGGTTCTAGGTTGCTTCTCTCCTTGATTAGTTTCCACCCATTGCTTCTTATCCTGCCCTATAAGGTCTCCTGTTTGTGCAGGGGGTTGGACTAGATAGAAGACCTCCGATATCCCATCCAACTCTGTTATTCCAAAATACAGCATCTTGTGCAACTTGTGTATCTGTTACGTTGCAGTTTCCAGAATTGGCAAAAAAAAGAGAGCAAAATTAAAGCAAAAAAATCAAGGGGGGGTATTTAAGCAATTCCATCCAGTGAATGCAGAAGCAGCTAACACTCCATGGGCCAGTCTGAAATACTCCTGCCTCCTGCTTTCTTCTCTATATCTACATGCCTTTCATTTCCATTGCTAGCCTCTGCTTGGACTTTTTTTCCCCTCCCTCTCCAATCTTTCAACTCTGAAAGTTTATTTGCCTTTCTTGCACTTAACTGCCTTTGGCCTTTCCTGAAACTATTTTTTTTTCTTTTTTACTGCTTCAGCAACTCAATACAGATCAGTGCTTGCAAACTTCCTGCTCAAGAAGGCTGTGTGCTGACTTGTAGTACACCCCAGTACTGAAGGAGGCCGGAAGCAAATCAACTCGATGGATTTGAGTTTAAGAATGTCAATGGCCCAAATCAGCAACTTTTTGCAGGAGGGTTGTGCAAGCTTGAAGATTTATCGACTGTCATCCTCCAGTAATACAGGCAAGTCCCCGACTTACGACCACAATGGAGCCCGACATTTCTGTTGCTTAAGTGAGACATTTGTTAAGTGAATCTGCCCCACTTTACGACAGTGGTTAAGCAAATCACTGCAGTTAAGTTAGTCCCCCGGTGGTTAAGTGAATCTGGTCCCCAAAGAGGATCGCATGACTCCAGGGCACTGCAACCGTCATAAACACGAGTCAGTCAATTGAAGTGTCTGAATTTCGATCAGGTGACCCTGGGGAATGCGGCAACCATTGTGAAGTGTGAAAAACGGTCACAAATCACTTTTTTCAGCATCGTGATTAACTTTGAACAGTCACTGAATGAGCTGTTGTAAGTCAAGGACTACCTGTATTCCTTGTTCTGAACAATCCCAAATGCTTTCCATTTGGTTGTGAGGTAATTTATGAAGAGAGAAGGAAGGAAACTTTAACAGGGATGTGCGGAAGCCTAGGCAAAAGGAGCTACAGGTAGTCCTCACTTAACAACTACCATTGAGCACAGAATTTTGGACATCAGTTGTGGATGTTAAGCGGAACACGTAAGCTGACTCAATTTTACTACCGTTAAGACTAATCATTAAGCAAATTACATGGCTAAGTGAACCATGTGGTTGCTAAGTGAACCTATTCTCCTTAAATGGGTGGTGGTAATTCTGCCGGACACTGGCAAAAAAGTCATAAATCATAGTGGCATAACCACAGAACGCTGCAACCAGTTGTAAACGCGAGCAAGCACCTAACATGCAATCACATGATTGCAGGGGGAGAGTAAATTTTGAGAGATTCGTTGTAACTTTAACTGGGCATTAAAGTAAGCACTTAAAACATATTTTAAGTCCAGAACTATGTTACAGCAATCACAAGCAGCTCAGGGAAATGTCTCCCAATCGCTCTCTCGGTCCAGCCCTCCTCACAGGGTTGTTGTGCTATGGAAAACAGATGTATTTAGGTATGTTGGCCAGCCTGAGTTAGTTATAACAAAATAATGAAGGTAGGATTAAAAAAAACTTTGAAGAAGGTTCTTCAAGAAATCTCAAACTATCCAAACACACTGAGATGGGATGGGACAGGATGGATGGATGGATGGATGGAAGGAAGGAAACATCCAACTCTTTTAACTCCATGATCACGTGGGTTGCTAAAAAAGCATTTGAGCAGGGGTGGGCTACTACCGGTTCAGGCGAACCGGATGCTAATTTTACATCTGGTTCATCAAACTGGTAGTTGCAATGACTGGCTGGCCCTGTCCACTCCTCCCCTTGCAGGAGTCTCCATGCGGCACATTTTGGATCCCAGATAAGTGCAGGGCCCATGAGAGGCTCCGGACGGCCAGAGACAGGCCCTTTTCTGGCCTCCAGAGAGCCTTCGGAGGGGGGAAATGGGCCTCCTGGAGGCTCAAGGAAAGCCTTTGGAGTCCAGGGAGGGTGAAAAACGGGCCTCCCAGAAGTTCCGGAAGGCCGGAAACAGAGGGCATCCGGAGCCCGGTGAGGCCGTTTTCACACTCCTGAAGGCTCGAGGAAAGCCTCCGGAGCCCAGGGAGGGCGAAAATGCCCCTCTCCCCCACCATGATGCCGGAGGCTGATTGGGCCATGCCCACCATGACCACACCCACCCAGCAACAGGGCAGAGAACCAGTTGCTAAATTTTTGGAAGCCCAACCCTGATATTTGAGCGTTGTCCTAACCCAGCAGTTTGGAGAACCAATTCACAGGGAAAAAAATATTCATCAATTTTGAACATTATGGAAGCATTTTTGCCATCCTCCTCCAACAATGCCTTTTTTGAATTCGAACAAAAAATGTATTTCCCGCCCCTTCCTTTGCCCTGGGAACAGGCCAATTGAAAGGAATGGCAGGGCAGATTAAGAGGCCGAGTAGGCAAAGACTTTAATCTCTGACATACACCTTTCCAATCAATTTCCTCCTGCAGGGGGGGAGGAGGAGGAGGAACCCGAGATAGAAACACAAGCAGGCAAGCTGCTTTCAAAAATAAAATTTAAAAAATATTTATAAGCAAATCTGACTAAATCTATGTGGAGTAGTCCTTGACTTACTACACTTTTGTTTAGTTACCGTTTGAAGTTACAATGGGATTTTAAAAAGTGACATGACCATTTGTCACACCAATAACCACTGTAGCATCCTCATGGTCACGTTATTTACATTCAGATGCTTGGCAACTGACTCACATTTATGACACCTGCAGTGACCCACAAAGACCTTCTGACAGGCAAAGCCAATGGGGAAGCCAGATTCACTTCACAACCGTGTCACTAATTTAACAACCGCAGTGATTAACTTATCAAATGTGGCAAGAAAAGTTGTAAAACGGGGCAAAACTCAACTCAACAAATGTATTCTGACCTAGGCTTCCCCAACAGCACAAAGCCGACTCCTCATTCCAATAAACCCTCTGTCTTTCAAGATAGTTCACAATTACAGACCTTTATCAGGCTTGGAGAGGGGCCAGACCGATATCTTTCAGATTCCACACTGTAGCGGACAATACTTGGCAAGAATACAGGAACAGATCTTCACCCAAATGAATTAATTGTCTCCCGCAAAACCCTACTCCCCTTTTGCTCCTCTTTTATTCCCTATAGGAGGAACCATTCACTGTCCACCTGCAGCTTTACTCCCAACAAGGACTCTTGTTCCTTAGCTGTTCGCTTCTTCTGGAAGCTCTGTGCATGCACACACTGTGAACAGGCTCCAGCTGTTCTTCTGCCTCACTGATGTCCGACTCCGAAGGCAGCTGATAACTGTCGGACGGCCCTGGCCCCATCTCTGCCTCCGACGCAGAGCACTCACCAGAGCCTTCCACAGACTCCAGGACTGGCTCATGTTCCTCCCCAACCTCCTCACTGTCCGAATCTACTTCCACCTCCACTGGCACAGGCAGACCACCACAAAATGTCTCACTGTAATAACATAAATTTGGGGCTCAATTGTGGTCATACATTGAGGACAAAATGTAAGTAGGAGTTCATCTCTGCTACCGACAACACTTTTCCCCATGAAAGGAACAACACATGCAAGAAAAGTAATATAGCCTATCGAAAAAGATTACAATACACAGAAAGTGTTTTCTCCTCATGGCTGCATTTGGAAAGCCGTAGTTCCCATTTCTAAAACTATTTCTGTGCGTCAGCACATCTGGCAAGAAATTGTTAAAATGAAACCAAAGGACGTGAAAAGAAAGATGCTTTAGGCTTAGCTAGATAAAGTTTCCGGGTAGGGGGAGGAGGGAGAGAGAGAGAGAGAGAGAGAGAGAGAGAGAGAGAGAGGGAGAGAGGGAGAGAGAGGGAGGGAGAGAGAAAGAAAGAAGTCTCTTGTTCCCTATAGACACATATAGAAGAAGCTGCTGCCTATCAAAATAAAAAGAACCTCAGACAGAAATCCCAACGGATGTCTAAATCTTGTTCAGTTGTTCAACTCTATATAATGCTGATTCCATATCCTTTGAATGCAATCCCACAATTACAGGGAGAGACAGATCTGCTGATGAGCACAGAGTGGAAAGATGCACTAGGCTCCAGTTAATGTACCCAGGATGCTACATCCACAAATATGACAAATGAAAATAGAATCTATATTATGTGAACATCATACACAATGAGGTTTTAGGATGGCCTTCCTGCACTGGTGCCCCCAACTTCAGATAGCTGGAGATTATGTCAACTGTGATCCAACAGAACTGGAGGTGTTTCTCAGAGCTTCGTAGTCTGAACATGCGAAGACAAAATTGTCCCAAATTCGAATTTCGAACCAAACAGCACAGTCTTTCCAGAAGAGACTTAGTGGCGTACCTGATCTCGGTTATTTTAAACCTGTGTAGTTACTCTTCAACTTATCACCACAATGAGTCACAATTTCAACTGCTAACCAAGGCAGTTTAGTGAGTCATGCCCAATTGAGGGCTGCATCAGGTCTGTGGTTGATTTCTGGGGGGGAGGGGGGGGCTGACTGGGTGGGCATGATCAGCTTGACATCACTCTCCAAATTGCTGGCATAATTCCTCTTCGTGCTGGGTAGACCAGGCTGAAGCTACGCTGGCCTGATCTTTCTTTGCACTGGGTTGACCAGGCCCAAGCCACATCTTTTATGTTCATATTAGATAGACCAGGACGGTCCTGCGGTCCAGAATCAACCACATCGTGATCCGCATCCAGCCTGTGGGTTTTCGCTTTGAATCCCTGGCTTAGAGCGTCCTGTAAAGCACCGTGAAGAAGCATCTAAGTCTAAGGGCTAAAGTACTATAAAAATCGTAATTCCCTACCACCATTGTTAAACAAATCACTGTAGTTGTTAAGCGAAGCACGCAGTTATTAAACAAATCAGGCTTCCCCCTTGTGTTAGGAGGGTGCAAATGGTAATCACATGACCCCAGGATACTGCAACCTTAAGTATATGCCAGTTGCCACATGACCCCCATTTTGATCACATGACTATGGGGAACCTGTGACAGTCCTATTTGTCACTATTCTCAGTACTGTTGTAACTTCAGATACTAAACAAATGATCGCAAGTTAAGAACACCTCAACTTCTGCCATACATCTTTGCCAGAGTATCTTACCAATTAAAGCCTATTCTGCCTGAGAAATGTTTGTTATATTGTTTTTCAGATTCATCTGTTCATTCTAAGAAACCCTTTGTCTCACCAATATGTTTTAGTTTATCTAAAGAAAAAATCATTTACCTTTTTTCCTAGTGTTAATGTGTCGTTTCCCACCCAATCACTGCTCAACCTCTCTCTACTCACTTTTCTCTCTAACCTTGTTAAGAAAATATCCTAACTGCAGTCAAGTTCACAAAAGGAGCAACTAGAAAGGATTACTATACACCAAAAAAGGTTCTACACAAACTCTTTTACAATAGTAGTCTACTCTGAAACATGGATTTCCTAGCATTACAGAAACTTCTCCATTTTCCATTTGTGTGTGTGTGTGTGTGTGTGTGTGGAGAAGGGGGGGGAGGGGAATAGAAAGACTGTGTCTTATATTTTTGCCCCCAAAGACACTTTCTTGTTTCTTATGAGCATCCTGAAAAATCATGTTAGGACTTGATTTTCCTGTTGGGTCATTTTCAGGGAAACACGGTGAGTGGGTGTTTGTGGGTGTACTCACATTCATATTCTCCAACAAATCAATGATCTGAAAACTGTTAAATTCAGCGCTCCACATTTTCAAAGTTTGATACTGCTATTGAAATTAAAACTTCTATCTTTTGGAAAGTCAAGCATATATATTGATGACTTGGATCGATTTTTCCAGAATGTATGGGATACAATGAAGGCATATGCCAAAGGCTTGATAATAGACTATACAAGGAAAATAAATACCATGAAAAGATTAGCCTCTAAGGCATTAGAAGATGAGTATAAAGGATTAAAAAAGAGCTACAGAAAATGCCACAGAGAAAGGACATTAAATTAAAAATGGATATAACCAAACATAAAATGGGTCTAATAGAAAAAGAAAAATTAGCACAAAAAATTAGAGGTGCCAAAAAGAACTATTTTGAAGATGAAAATAAACCAGGTAGATGGTTAACATATAAACTGAGGAAGGAGAAAGAATCAAGGAAAATATCGCAATTAATAGATGACCAAGGCCAAGTTTGCTATGGTAGTAAAGAGAAGAAGGAAATTATTTGAGATTATTATGGGAAAACTATACACACAAGAGAATATTGATGAGGAAAGAGTTAAACAGTATTTACAGAATGCTAATTTGCCCCAGATACCTGGAGAGATTGAAACAATGTTAGAAAGCAATATAACAATGATGGAGCTAACTGAAGCATTTAAGAAGCAAAATAATGGAAAGGCACCAGGCCCAGATGGACTTCCGGCAGAATTTTACAAAACATTACAAGAATCATTGAATTTTCCACTGCTAGAAGTTATGAATGAAGTTATGTTAAAGAAGAGGATACCTAAATCATGGTCAGAAGCTTATATCCCACTTGTTCCAAAAGAGGAGACCGATCCATTACAAATCAAGAACTATAGACCTATCTCCCTGCTAAACGCAGATTATAAAATCTTTTCTTCAATATTTGCAGAAAGACTTAAAAAATATTTAAATAATTTTATCCATCCTGACTAAAATGGATTTCTGCCAAAGAGACAAATCAAAGACAATATGAGAGTAATCTTGGACACTTTGGAATACTACAAGGCACATCCTGAAAAACAAATGGCTTTGATATTTCTAGATGCACAGAAGGCATTTGATAACGTGAATTGGCGATTCATGTTGTTACTGCTGGAACAGATGAGCTTTGCTAGAAAATTTATTCAAGCAATAGAAGCTATATATCATAAGCAGACAGCAAAGGTAATGATAGAGGAAGAACTGACAGAATCTATCGATATAAGAAAAGGAACAAGACAAGGGTGCCCACTATCACCTGTTTTTTGTGTTAACTTTGGAAATGCTAAACAGAGATATTAGAGATGAAAAGAATATAAAAGGGATGAAAATTAAAAAGGAAGAATTTAAGTTGCAAGCATTTGCAGATGATCTGGTTTTTATCTTAGAAGACCCACTAGAAACAGCATCAAAATTGAGGTGGCTGGTTTGAAAATAAATAAATATAAGACAAAGATCCTGACAAAGAATATGCTATCAAGACAAAAGGAACAATTGGCAGACCTATTGAAAATTCAGGTCACAAATAAGATCAAGTACTTGGGGATATACTTGACAGCAAGATGCAGTACACTAAAAGACAATTAAATCAAACTTAAACTGCAGATAGCACTAGATTTGGCGAAATGGGAAAATTTACAACTGTCATTAATAGGGAGAATATCAACAATCAAGAAGTTAAACTACTTTTATTGTGAATTGCACAAGCCACTTAAGTATGCTACTTGAGACTAGCTACTTTTAAAATCATTTGACTCTGGAGGTCAGCAAGTAAGAGCCTTCTAAGTATTCAAATAAAAAAGGCTTCTCTGATTAAGTGAAGCAATGATCCAAACATGAGATCAGATCTGTTTAGGCCACAACTGCTTAAAGAATTCCTTTCGCTGAGATTCAGTTTCACACTCTTCCCCTGGTGCCATTGTCAGGTTCCAAGTAATGCAACCATTATAAAATGAACTCCGAGGCATTTTAATTCCTCAAAGAACAAATTTATTTGGATACATCATATTGGCACAACTGATGGAAAGCCAGTACTGAAAGTTTCTCGGCTTTCCATGTCACTATAATTTCACAACAATGCCACATTATTCAACCAAGATATGAAACGGTCTCCTGGCAATTTCACTCCTCCTTCCTCTGTCCGAGCAGCCATAGGAATACGGCTGACTCATCGTCCAGCTATGTTGTTTTGGCTGGAACTGCATCCAGCACAGCTCTCCCCCCTTCCAGTCTCAAGTGTGTCAAACTGAATTCATATGAATCCACTACCTAACCAAATTCAGGCTTGACAGGCTGCCCCCCCCCCCAACTGGAGGAACATCCCTGCGAGAATCAAGCACGGACCTAATTACCATTGCCACTAGCCTCCCCTTCCCTCACTGGGAGGTCCCTTAGGCTTCTGAGGACACTCGACATGGAACCATCTTACCAATCTATCTGCATTCACCTTTCAACTTTTCACCCAGGTAGCTGCAGATAGTGTGTACCCCTTTCAATATATTAAATATTCCAATTGTCCCCTTTGTACCCATCCATAATTCTTTTTATTTCATAACGAGCCTGATCCTCGATCACCACGGGCTTGGTCAATTGACCTGACTTGTGAACTCACAACCGGTTTCGACCGACTGCTGTGGAATATTGGGTGTACCATTCCCAGTAACCGGGACAATTGAAGCTGTACTGTGACAGGGTTAATCACCATCACCTTCACGATAGGGAATGGCCCCATAAACTTAGAACAAAGCTTTTTCATTGCTAACTTTAACCTCAGATATTTTGTGGACAATGTTCCCTAGTTTGGGTAATGAAACTCTGCAAGAAAATAACCAAGCACAGGGAGTACCAGGGACCCGTCAGAGCTGGTCAACTCGCTACTTTGGAAAACAAGGGACTTTTGCATGTGTTTTGACATGTGCTGCTGGCAGGGAAGCCATTAAGAGTCAACCTTCCCCTGTTCTTCAGAAGGACATCATCCATCAACAGAGGTATGCAACAGTTATACAAATCAACACAACACTAAGATTTATAGGCCCCATGGGGGAAGCAAGATGAAGAACTTCAAGCAGAAATCTCATAAGATGAAGAAAGTATGAGCAGGTAAAACAGCAGGTTGAGCGTTATTATTTTTCATACTACTTTAATTCTAAAATCACCTTGAGCTCACTGAATCAATATTGGAACACAGCTAGGCAATACACAACATCATTTTTCTTCTAATCCTGACAAAACATATTTTTTTTCAGGTATTTCGTAAAGCTTTACTTGCCAAGGTAGAAAGAACAGGCCCCCAAATACAATATTTACCTTTGCTTATTGCGGTGGCTTTTATACTGTGGAAGTTAACAATTAGAATTATTGAAAGTATTGTGTTTAAACCTTTCCAGATCTGAATAGCAACAAAAGGCCACCGGTTTGGAAGAACATTATGAGGAATACAGCTATCACAGCCTCAGGGAGGATGGGATATTGTTTTTGCTCTGGTATTCACATTATTGTTTTTATCATTATATTGTGAATTTCACCACTTACCGCAGCTGAATTTCAATCCTAATCACTGACCCACAACCATGTAGACACAAACGAAAGAAAACTTCTCTTTTCAGAAGGATGTGCCCTGCCTAAAATGGAGGCACGTGCATGAAATTAATAAAAGGGTTATGTTCCTTAGTAAAATTTCAGGTTAGCTGACTTACTATTGCAATCAAGACCAGAATTTCCATTATTAAGCAAGGATGGTTGTTAAGTGAGATATCCCCCCAAATTTTATAAACTTTTTTTTAACTGTGGTTGTTAGGCAAAGCAACTGTGGTTGTTAGGCAAATCATCTGGGCATTAAGCAAATATGGCTTTCCCCAATGACTTTGCTTGCCAAAAGCTGGGCTGGGAACCAGTGGTGGGATTCAAAAAATTTTACCACCAGTTCTTTGGGTGTGGCTTGGTGGGCGTGGCTTGGGTTGGTGGGCGTGGCTTGGTGGGCCTGACAGGGAAGGATACTGCAAAATTCCCATTCCCTCCCCACCCCTCACTAACCTAATTTCCAGTTTCATTCTCCTGTGCAGGGCAGCAAAAGAAGACCCAGCCAATCAGCTGGGACTCGGGAGGCGGAGAATAGATGCGGGCGGGGCCAGTCAAAGGTGGCATTTGCCGGTTCTCCAAACTACTCAGAATTTCCGTTACTGGTTTTCCAGAACTGGTCAGAACCTGCTGCATACCACCTCTGCTGGGAAGGCCCTAAATAGAGACCACATCGTCCCAGACTACTGGAGATGCTGCGCTGGATGTAAGCCTGAGGACTGAGGTTGCAAGTCACACACCGTATTTAAGTGTGGTTATAAGTCAAGGAGGTTGTAAGTAGTACAACGCAAACAGATGAAAAATGGTAAAGTTCTGCCCACATGAACAAATTCTTTCTGGAGAGGCTGCCTGGGACAGGAGGTCCGAACTCAAGAGCTGATATCACCTCTTGAGTCACTGTTTACTCAAACTACCTCCATACCCCACATGGGTCAAGGATAGAGAGCATTTCACAATAACGATGAAGGATACAGTAGATGCAAACCTAGCACAGGGAGTCCTCGACTTAGAAGAGTTCCTTTGGTGACCATTCAAAGTTACAACTTCATTGGAAAAAATGACTGCTCTTTCAAACCCCTTTCCCCCATTTTTTTCAAACTTACAACCACGGCAGCATCCCCGTGTTCACATGATCAAAATCTGGAAGCTTGGCAACTGACTCGTATTTATGATGGTTGCAGTGTCCCGGGGGTCATGTGATCACCTTTTGTAACTTTCTGACAAGCAAAGTCAATGGGGAAGCCAGAGACACTTAATAACTGTTAGTACCTTTGTCAACTCATAAAATATTTCGATGGTCTTATTAGAGTTGCCAACCAAAAGAGAGGGGGGGCCTCGAGACTCATGATTTAATTGGAGTAACTGCCGGAATCCTGACAACCTTAACTGTAGTGATTCACTTAACAGCTGTGGCAAGAGAGGTCGTAAAATGGAGCAAAATTCAGTTAACAAATGTTTCACTTAGCAACATAATTTTGGGGCTCAATTGGGAGGGTCATAAGTCAAGGACAACCTGTATTCCAATTAACACACCACACTTGACAATTTTTTCCTTTCCAACTCATCTCTTACATATTCACCATCCAGGCTGTAACTTTCAGCTTCCACTGACCCAGTGAAACATCTCCTATCTCTCACCTCCTTTCTCTCTTTTCCCGGCTGTATTTTTCTCTTGCTCCTTCATCCAGAAACACCTATTTACCCCTAACTGTTAAAGGAAATGTACATTTAACCTTGTGCTGGAAGACTAATTCGCTGTCCCCATTCTGCCTTAACTAGCCTGACAACATTCCTGGAGCTGGAGCATTACATCACTATTCAAAGACAAAAGAAACAAAAGTCAACCCTGAAAGTCAAAGAAATGGAAAATGCACTTTTTAAAAAAAATAACCTGGTGCCTTTGAGATGCATTGAAACACCAATTTTTGAAGCTGCTCTAAACACAAAGAATGGTGGTCAGGCTGTTGGGAAGACTGGTACTATCTCCATCTTGTTTAGTCCACGATAAAAGCCCAAACCTCCAGTGTTTTCTTACTACGAGGAATATGGGTATGATTTCAACTTCAAGTGACTTTAATACTGAATCTAGCAACTGCACTTTTAGAAAGTAGTGTTTTGAAAAGAAAATAGTCACGCTCGCTTCACCAGTCAGGAGAATGGATGCAAAAAGGGAGCAAATGAGGACATGAACTCATTTAACAGAGTTTAGAAGCTAAGTGGCATTCAGCAATCGGTTCTGGGACAGCTGACCAAACCGTCTGGTGAGTGGATGGGGTTTTTATGTGATTTTAGGTTCCTTGTGAAATGTACAGGTAAGACCTTAACTTACAACTGTTCACTGAGTGACCGTTTATAAAGTCACAACAGCCCTGAAAAAGTGACTTATGGCTGTTCTTCACATTTACGACCATTGTAGCATGGCCATGGTCATGTGATCAAAATTCAGGTGCTTGGCAACTGGCACATTTTTATAACTTTTGCGGTGTCCCAAGGTCATGTGAGCACTAAATGAACTGCTGTAAGTCAAGGACTACTTGTATACCGCTTCATAGGTGCTTTACAGGCCTCTCTAAGCGGTTTATAGAGGTCAGCATATTAACCCCAACAATCTAGGTCCTCATTTTACTGACGAATGGAAGCCAGCCTTGAGGATCAAACTCTAAGCTGTGGGCTGAATTGGCCTGCAAATACTGCATTCTAAACACTCTCCACCAGGGCTCCAGTGTTCAAAGCATTCTGCCTAGACCGGTGTAAGCTTGTCTGTATAAAATAATTAGGCCTTGGGCAATTTTTTTGGCCCCTTTCCAAGAGAAACAACTATTATCGTATTATAAATGACAAGTCCCCACCCATTATTAGTCTTGCCTATGATCTTTTCAATTGTGAAACAGCTGTTGGATTGACCAATCTGTTTGTGTCAATTACTCGCTATAAAGACGGCTGACGTGGGAAGTGCTCTGTGCTAACTTTGCAATATATGCAGGTAATTATGTTTCTTGATGCCAAAAGATAAAACACAAAATGCAAATTGAAAAAAACCAAGATCAAAGGATAACAAAAACTACAAACAAGACAGGAACAAAAAATTAACAACCCTGTTTATAAAACAAATAAAAAAGGTGTATGTAACAAATATACAAAACTAAATGTCCAGTCTGGCTGAATGTTGATAAATAAAATTAAAGCAAGTCTAATAGAGTCACCCTCTTGCTCAACGGGTCTACAAATAAAGGTAGTCCTCGGCTTACAACAGTTCATTTAGTGACCGTTCTAAGTTACAACATTGGAAAAGTAACCATTTTTCCCTTACGACCATTGGAGCATCCACATGGTCACATGATCAAAATTCAGATGCTTGGTAACTGGTTCAGTTGCAGAGTCTCTGGGTGATGTGATCCCTTTTTTGCGACCTACTGACAAGCAAAGTCAATGGGGACATCAGATTCATTTAACAACCATGTTACTAACTTAACAAACACAGCAATTCACTTAGCAACTGTGGCAAGAAAAGTCATAAAGTGGGGCAAAAATCTTTCAGCAGTTGTTAAGCTAAACAGAAATTTTGGGCTCAATTGTGGTAAATTTTCCCATCTATACTTACAACATTAGCATTTTAAATTGCAATCTCTTAACAAATATCCCAAATATAAAATTCTAATGCCTAATAATCAAATCGACCCAATCTCTGTTCAATGTAAAAAGCTGTTAAGTGGTAATCCAAAAAGTTAAAACTAATCTTCAAAACCCTCTGTTAACTCTTGAATTTAACAGCCTCCAATCTCTGATAAACGTCTTTTTAACTGCCAGAAAAAAAAGAGTGGGGGAAAACAAGGCCTTCTTGAAATGCCTAGATAATCACCCCGGTAGCCCAAAGTTGTCAGAGCATAAGAAGGTTATTGGAGAGCATGATGGATGACTCTTGGAGGTGGATGTGTCTCATTGGAGAAGTCATATCCAGGGGGTGGGGGGAAGACCAGGGTCAAGGGGGAAATGTATGATGCGATTTAGTATTGGCTGTACCCAGCCACATGCCAACATGGCAACCTCTAATAAAGCAATTTTCTTTTCTCTGAGATGCGGCTAGAGACTTTTGATTTGAATGAGGGTGGATTTGTTGGAGCCCTGACAGCCAGCCAATACTGACAATAAACTTGTCCAAACCACTGTCTCTTAAACATGCAGGCAATTTTAATGTTTATATGCAACAGGTGGCAAGCAACATACTGCAACCCTTAGGAATCTCAAAGCGACAAGCATGCATAACACGAAACTCCCAATTTTCACATGCTACATACTTTTTATAGCTATATCAGGAACACACACTTTCTACCTAAGGAAAGGCTCTTCGAAAACCTTTTTTGTTAGACATGTCAATCAGGTACTGCAAAGCCTCTGTGGTTACAGATCGGCTTCTGGAAAATCCACAGACATAATTGGGTTACTCAACATGTTAAAAGAGCATTCCTTATTCTGAGCACGATCATTCTCGTGATTTTTATAGTCTTTATTCACATGGGAAGTCAATGAAATCCAGCAATGAAACATGGAATGATATTTGAATGCATGGTCTACTGTATGTATTTCTTTATTTGCACTAAGATTTTTATATTCAGCAACAGGCAAATCAGAAGAGAAGAAATAAATAAAGTTATGAAATATGACTTCTGACCTTTTCTTCAACGAATTACAATCTTATAATCCTTCCTCCTTCTTAAATGTTATACAAGTAGTCCCTTCAGCTCCTCACTTAATCCACCTCCTTTTTTTAATCTTCAAAGCCATAAATGATTTTATCATTTAATTTTCTTCAGCAAAGGGTCTACCTTTGGTTTCCAAGCCTTTCAGGGCATAGGCTACCAACACCCGTTCACTATCCTTCATGCAAGCAGAAACTTACGCAGAAAATAACTGCACAGAAAATGCAATAAATTTTTAAAAACTGAAAACAAGGAAATCATGGCTATATGTTTCTACTTTCAAAGAGGTAGCTGCTATTATGGAGCAATCCCCACTTGTTCCATCACTCCCTTTATCAAGGGGAACAATATCTGTTAGTTCTTTCCAAAAAGAGTTTGGGAATATAACGTTGGTTCTAGTGGTTTGGTGTTCCGATTTGTTTAAAATCTCTGCCGCAGACGGGTTATTGAATCAACTTTTTCCACTGTGCAATCATTAAAATATTTTCCTTTAAAAAAAATACTGGAAAAACATGTTGGTAATTTACCAACACTTGCAGCTGTCTTAGTTCAGAAAGTGAAATCAAATACCTTAATGATAAACAACAGCAAAACTATAGCCATTTCCAGCTTCTCCCCTTTAATTCTATGACTCAATAGCAAACACAGAATTGGCATTATACAATTCGAAGCAGGGAACTGCTGTAAGTCGAGGACTACCTGAGTTTAGATTGACTAGTCATTTTTCAGTCATTTTTTATAGAGGAAAATATTTTAATGATTGCACAGTGAAAAAAAATTGATTCAATAACCTGCCAGAAATTTTAGTGCCCTTTTAATGACCATTCGAAATGACAACAGACTAAAAAAATTATGATCATTTTTCACACTTACGACTGCTGCAGCATCCCCCACGGTCATGTGATTTACATTTGGATGCCTGACAACTGGTTCAAATTTATGACCGAGTCATGTGACCATTTTTGCAGCCTCGTGACAAGCAAAGTCAATGGGGAAGCCAGATTCACTTAACAACCATGTTACTAAATTAACCAAGGCAGTAATTCACTTAACAAATGTGGTGAGAAAATTCGTGCAATAGGACAAAACTCACTCCACACATTTCTCACTTAGCAATATAAATTATGGGCTCAATTGTGTCATAAGTCGAGGGCTAGCTATATTACATAAAACAGGATGCTCATCAGAATTTTGTTTCCCCCAAAATAAGACCCAGTCTTATATTGTTTTGCCACCAAAAAAAGGCGCCAGGCCTTATTTTTGGGGGGGAAGTCATCCACTGACTCACCTCACTTGTGCACATCGCCCCACCGGCCTTTTCGCTGCCAGAGGCCTTCAGGGACTTCAGGAAATGGGCCATCAAGGCAGGCATCAGGGTGTGTGTGAGGCCTGGCTGCAACTGTCCAAAAGTAGGGTAGCTCCACCACCCCCATCCCCAACCTAGCTTAATTTTTACCCTTGCACTTCATCCCGCCCCATGCATCCATGAGTGGGTGGGGTCTTAATTAGGGCTTATTTTGGGATAGGACTTACATTGGGTGCACATGTAAAAATCAACTTAGGGCTTATTTCTGGGATGGGTTTTTTTTTTCCGGGGAAACACGGTAGAATACAGATTAAATTAACATAATACACGCACTCAAGTCTCAGATGCAAGTTCACGCTTAGTTCAACCTTCAGAATAATTTCCATCTATGGAGTGCTGGGCAGAGCTACAGCACGAAGTTTTCCCCCATTGTGTGTTTTCAACTCTTTTCTGGTAAACATCTATATTCCCACGATGCCACATCATTCCATGTTCCGTATTAACATCTGCTGCTCATAATAATAATAGGTATTACAAGCCTAAACTTGGGACCTTGCCTGAGATGGCAAACATCAACAGCTGCCCAAAGCGACATGAGCCTCCAGATGAGTTACAGCTATTAGGCACAATGTGGTTATTTTGAGCTTCTGACATCCAATGTTTTTCACCCTGGACCTGTTGCGGTCAAAAGAAGGAGAAGCCCAGAATGCAGTCCTCAACTTAAGACTGTAATGGAACCTCATAAATCACAGTGTTTGTAGAATAGATTGGTCACATCATTAACCCAATCTTAGGATTTTTGCTGCAATCATTAAGCCCAACTTGGCAGGTGTAAAGTGGCCACTATGGCCATTAAGGGAACTTATGGATTGTTACAGGTGCAGTCTTGCCAAAAACTGAAAGTAAGTGCTCATTTTCATTAAAACTATTGTAAACACAATTGTGTGACACCCATAACAGGTATAAATGCAGCCAGATTAATGTGCACCTGAAATTTGGTCATTGAGGGGTGCAGGCTGTCATAACTTTGAATCTGAGTCGTAAGTAACTCCAAGATAGGTTTGCCGTAACTTTGAATGGTTGATAATCAGCCAGTAAGTCAAGAACTGCTCGAACACCTGAGGATGAAGTGGTACTATCATTTCAATTCTGCTTAACACTTATGGGAAAGCCTAATAAAGGCTTGCTACTTTAAAAAAAAGAAGTAGTTGTCAAAATATATAATGCAGTGGCCCAATTGCTTTAAGATTCACAGGTAGTTATTCTCACAAAAACTCAAATAAGCAGCAAAGGAAATTTTTTCAGGGACATCACTTCATGTCTATGTTGACTAGGTCTCCATGATCAAAGCAATCCAGCTGTCCAAAGATCCGCAGCACATGAAGTCTTCAACTTTCAACCGTTCGTTTAGCAACCTAAGTTACAATAGCACCGAAGTGACTTTTGTTGCATCATCTCCATGGTTGACCAAAATTCAGAGGCTTGGCAACTGGCATGTACTTATGACAGTTGCAGTCCCGGGGGTCATCTCATCTGATCTTCTTTTGTAATTTTCTGTCAAGCAAAAAGTACTGTGATGACCTGGGGCATGGCACAAAAGCAACACAGTAAAATAAGGAATAAGAGTCCCTTTATTTCCAACTTTGCCCCCAATGTCCGGGTTACCTTTGGCTGGAGAAAAACTCTCCCAGGAACAGCCTTTAACTGTAGAAAATTCAGTCCAAAACAAGGTACATACAAACTAACGAAAAATCCAAACAAACCAAGCTGAAGTAATTAGCTTGACAGGGCAGGAGCAGGTTATTTCAGACTTAAAAGCATGGCAAAACTCACACAGTTGGGAAGATGCCAGGAACACTGATAAGCCATGACAAGAGAAATTCATGTTTGCTCCCAACAGCTTGCTGCACACGCAGCTTCCTTTTTTATACACTGTGTTCCCAGCTGCAGCTAATGAAGGCAATCAGGGCCCTTTCCTCCCCTGTAAGCCATGCAACTCACATTGTTCTCTTCTCTATTCCTCCCTGCATGCCCTAGGATGAAGAGGCCTGGGTCTTACTCTGAATTCTCTCTTCCTTGCTCTAACTCTCCCCTGCTCTGCCAGCCGGACTTTGCCCTTCCCCAGTTTCTTCCACAGCCAATGGAGCCACACTCCCACTCCCTGTCAGCTGTTCGGCTTCCTCCTCAGATTCAGATCATAAGTGATAAGTCGAGGACTACCTATATTCTGAAAATGGCTACTATAGTGGGTAGGCAAAATGCTACCAGCAGCCTTATAGCCATTGTCAAGCTGCCTACTCAGGGACTTCCACAAAGAAGAGGGAGTCAAGCTATTCTCCAAAGCACCTGAGGGCAGGACAAGATGCAATGGGTGGAAACTAATCAAGGAGAGAAGCAACTTAGAACTAAGGAGAAATTTCCTGACCGTTGTAACAATTAATCAGTGGAACAACTTGCTTCCAGAAGTTGTGAATTCTCCAACACTGGAAGGCTTTTTTTAAAAAAATATGTTGGTTAACCATTTGTCTAAAGTAGTGTAGGGTTTCCTGTCTAAGCAGGGGCTTGGACTAGAAGACCTCCAAGGTCCCTTCCAACTCTGTTATTCTATTCTATTCTATTCTATTCTATTCTATTCTATTCTATTCTACTTCCATATGAAGTAGATCATCTTAACAGCACAAATGACTTTCCTCCATTTAACTAAGCTTAGCCTGCCCCTCCTAAGTTCTTCTTAGGCTTCACTGATAACATATTAAATTCAGGACAGTCTAAAGAGAGGTTTATCCAGTGTCAAGATGAGTTAGAGCAGCCAGGCACCATATTCTGGGGTGGTTCGCTGGGCCCACTGGGGTGATAATGAGTGTTCTGTAGGTGACTGAAAAAGTAATTGCAAAGAAGGATCCAAACAATGCAAGTTGATGAGGACAGCTGGCATGCAAAAGAATCACTACTAGATAAGCTGAAAGGGGGTCATGGGACACGGCAATTGTCATAAATGTGAGTCAGGTGTCAAGCATCCCAATGTAAATCATGTGACTATGTGGATGCTGTAACGTAAGTGTGAAAAATGGTCATCACTTTTTTCAGTGCCGTTGTAACTTTGAACGGTCACTAAAGGACCTGTTGTAAGTTGAGGACTACCTGTATTAGGATGAAAAGACTATTCCAATCAGACAAGCTCAAGAATTAGGACTGTTACTTGCCTGTTACTAACAGTTGGAGGAGTTCCAATCCTCCACCCCATCAGATTGTAAACTATTTGCAGCTCAACTTCCACATCTTGTATATCAGAGGCCTGTTCAATAACACTGAAATGACCTTTATATATATTTATATCCTTCCACCATGATCATCTTTTACTCTTAAATACCGCCATGCATTTTCTTTGAGAGAAGAACCCGACCCAGAATCATTTAGAAGGTTACAAATTGATGGGAGATCATTCTGGTCAGCAGCCAAGGTCTGTTCTGGTTTTTTTTTCCTTCTCTCCTTTTTTCTTTGAAGAGTCAACTCTATAATTACAACAAATAAATACTCCCCGAAGACAATAATGTTGAATGTTTGCTGCATAAAGCTATTAGCGTTAAGTGCCATCTTTAAAACAAAAAAGCATTCGCCCGCCACTGTACATGTAAGCTGCTCTCTTTGGTTCCCGTTCTTGGCTTACGGTTTAGAAGAAAAGAAACCCCTTTTGTTCCTCTCCTTTGGAAAGAGACTCATGTCACTGTTTGTTTTATTTTCAAACTGTCTGTTATAATTTACAGCCAAGACCTTGAATCTGAGAAGTGCAGTATGCTAAAAAAAAGAAGAATTTTCTGATTTTATTCTCCATCCTCATTTACAGGTAGTTGTCAAATTATGACCACAACAGAGCTACAAAATATCTGCTGTTAAGCTTTGCTCGACCTTCCTCACCAGAGTTGTTAAGTGAATGGCTAAACTTGTTAAATTAGTAGCATGTTGGTTAAGTGAATCTGGCTTCCCCATTTGACTTTGCTCGTTGAAAGGTCGCCACGCGATCCCCGGATACTATAACAGTCATAAATACGAGTCAGTTGCCAAACATCTGGATTTTGATCCCATGGTGTTATAACCATTGTAAGTGTAAAAAGTGGTCACTTTTTTGAGTGATGTTGTAGCTTCAAACGATCACTAAACGAACTGTTGTACGTCGTGAACTACCTGTATTATATTTCTCATGATCGTAGGTAATGGTGAAGGGTTCGTGAACAGCCCCAAGTAGCTCATCCTTTTCCTGCAGATACAACATGCTCCTTAGTTTTAATTTCACAGGTCAACGTTTCTTGCAGTTCAATCGGCTTGGTTTTAGGACATAACCCAAATTGAGCTGGTGCAGGCGTCCCTTTCCAAATTAGCCTCTAGTCCTTCCAAAAAGAAGCACAATAGTATGATGGGTCAATTTTCTACCCCAAGTTTAAGGCAGGAGCACCAAGGTTTTGGTAGAAAACAGAAGAGTATGCTAACAGAAATGTAGGAGAATGATTTATGCAGAATTTATCCTTGTATATCTGCTCTTTCTAAAGGATTTCAAAGTACCCAACCTGCACTCCTTCTTCCTCCTCCTCCTCCTCCTCCTCTGAACCAGCATTATGACACAGCTTGGGCCCCAAGTCAGTGACTAGTCCAAAGACACCCAGTGAGTTTCTATGGTTGAACATGGCCTAAAAATAACTACATTATCTATTTTTAGTTACTACAAGTAGTCCCTGACTTATGACCATAATCAAACCTGGAATTGCAACTGTAAGGCCTGCTGGTTGTTAAGCAGGTCACCATGCTATGACCAGATCTGACATAATCTTTCTTACAACAATCGTAAAGCAAATACCATGATTGTAAAAGCAAATCCATTTTCTGCGATGGGCAGTTTTTGTCGGAAAATGGAAGTAAATGATTGTTTCCGGCAAAAGAAAATTGTGGTCATGTCACTGCAGGCTGATGCAAATGTCCATAAATGCAGGCTAGTTGCTAAATGTCAAACATCACGCCAATTAAAAACCAGGATCGACAAACACCAGTTGGCAGTGAAACGCTACAATCCCAAACACCACAATCCTTAATCTCTATCCACACCGACACCAAACAGCACCACTTCAATTGGAGCAACACAAGAATCATCGGCCACACTACCACCCGCTACTCTTGTGAGTTCATTGAAGCCTGGCACTGCACAACCAATTCCATCAACAAACACACTGACCTACAACCAGCCTACAAACCCCTCAGAATCCAAATCAACCACTCAGCCAATCAGAGACAGCATCAACCCTCAACCAACCCACGCAAGCCCACCCACCAGTTCTCCTCCCAAGGACCCTGATCTGATATAACCTCCCTATCACAGGACCCTTCACAAGACTCTCACTGATAACTCACACCTGACCTATCACAAGAGCCTCACTTAACACCCATAAAAGCCCTTATAAACAGAAGAACACTGACATCTCCTAAATTTTGCTGAAGTTATTAGCTAGCCTGGTAACAAAACTTCCAGAAACCAACCCACAAGCTCGGAGAACAAACCTTCACCTTCATAGTTGGCTAAGTGGTTGCCCAAAATGCAACACTTATGATGATGGGAGAATGGTCAGGATTTTAAATAGCCCTGAGAGGTTGATTGTCATTTTGATAGGTCTTTAAGCAACCGGCCGTAAATGGAAGACTTACCAGTATATCTCACCACCTCTTAAGTATGGGCAAAATGACAACATTTTAAGATGAAACTGTTCTGATACCTTCATCCCACCAGCAAGCAGTTACTGAAAAGCATATGCAAGAAAAATGGCAATTTTCTGATACTATGATCTAAGGCAGAGGTGTCAACCTTGTGGCAACAAGTTGTTATAACGTGATGTATCACAACTTTTTTCCCCTTCCCTAAACTGGGGGTAGGCATGGCCAGCGCATGACTCCTCCGGCCCACGGGCCACTAGTTTGACATTCCTGATCTAAGGATATCGTGCAAACATTTATGTAAGCTACAGTCAGGGCTGTATAAACAGAAGTGACAAACTACATTTCCTGTAAGACACTGCCTTTTCAGCAAATGTGAGGCAAGCCTAACTATTAAAAGAGTGTAATTCTAACATATGTCCTACAGTATTTGTTTTTCTGGAACACCAAGATCAAAAAAGCACATAATTGCTGTTGCTTTTGCCTGTCTGGCAGATCGCTAACATTTTTGCAAAGCCAGACAGAAGCACCCTGTCGGAAAATGAATTCCTTAATTTTTTGAGTCATTCAGCACATGGCCAAGGAAACTTCGATATAACTCCATTTGAGCACAGAGCTGGTTGCCCAGAAAGATTGGTGTAAAATCTTAATGAACTTAAAAACTAAATGGCTCAGCATCTTTATTGGCTAACTTCATTTACTGTATTAGCATTCTCTTCTTAAAACTTCACGTCAGCCTGTTTCATACTCCAGCAGGAGGCTAGCGTTACAAAGAGCCACGGATGGGTCAAATCCCAAACTTGAAGGCAATGGTGGGAGGCCCTCATCCAGAAAACATCTCTGCCATAATGAAAGGAGATTGATGGTTTTGTTCCCAGCAAAAACCTCTTAGGCTATTCCAGGATCTCGGTTCTTTTCTCGACAAGTTTTAGGCCCTGCATGGCTTATTTATGCAGTTTGGGAGAAGCAAAAATAATTGACACTATCTTGGGCAACTGCTGCCTGCTCAGCATATATCCAAGTAAGGTCTATTAGCTAAGGACATCCAAGGTTCAGGGCCTCTTTTGCTCTGCTTTGCTCTAACTGGAAAGCCATGATTAGCTTTGTCTTGAATGCCTCCTTAAATTCTCTGCCCTGCATAAATACGATGGCAGTTTCTATTCTGCTCTGCCAGCAGACTAATTCACATAGAACACTTTTTTTCCCCTGATACTAGGATGGCTGAAAGACAACGAGGGGAGTTTAAAGCGACTAAATCATGCTCGGGGATCAAATCTAAGTGTAACTACCAGAGGGTTGTGTTTCTGAGACAGTGGTGTTTTTTAAAGGTTCTGCAAGGAAAATCCTCCATTTTTGTGCAACTATTTATACGGTACATGGTTTCCATTAAGCTTTAGTTTAGAGTATTTGCTTATGAATCTATCTTTATATATAAAGTCCTTAATGGAAACAAAATGGCCCCAACCCTCCTTGTTTAATTTAAACCACATATGGGGCAGGGACTAAAATGTCACTCCTAGGTTTAAAGGTATATTGTGTCAGGTTGCAAAATTAACTTGAACAAGGAATCAATACATGCAACTTACTACATCAGGGGTGTCAAACTGGCCCACGGGGTGCTTAGATCTAGCCCGCAGGCAGACTTGGAAACAGCAAAGAACAGCCCATAACCCCCATAGGCCTCTGCCAGCCTGCTGCCCTCCCGAGTTCCGTTTTCGCTGGCAGAGGGTTAGCAGGAGGCTGTCATAACCGAAAATGGAGCTCGGGAGCCCATTTTAGTTGGCAGAGCTCTCAGGCCACCACAGGTGCCCTGACATGTATGACATTGAGCTAGCCATGCCCACCCTGGTACCGAGGTCAAACACAACCCTGATGCGGCCTTCAATGAAACCGAGTGCAACACCCTTGCTCTACTTCAAACGAAGAATGCGTCTAAAGGATTCTCCAGTACAGTTACTTCTCAACGTATTACCACAATTGAGCCTCTAATTTCCATTGCTAAGTGAGACGGGCGTGAAGTGACTTTGGCTCCTTTCACCCTTCCTTGCTCCAGATGTTAGGGGAATCCATGCCGTTCAGTTAGTAGCACAGTTGTTGAGTGAATCTGGCTTCCCTGTTGACTTTGCTTGTCACAAAAGGTGACCACATGACCTTGGGGTTGCAACCGTCATAAATACACACCAGTTCCCAAGCATTCAAATTTTGATCATGGGATCACAGCAATGCTGCAATGCTCTTAGGTCACTTTTTTCAGTGCTTTGTAAGATTGAACAGTCACTAAATGCAATACATCCCCATTCAAATCATAAGTAGCCGCATCTCTCAGAGTAAAAAGAAATTGATTAATTAGGAGTAACCATGTCGGCGTTGCCTGGGTACAGCCAACACTAAGACACATTATTCATTTCACCCTTGACTCTGGGCTTCCCCCACCCCCTGGATGTATATTCTCCACTGGGACACATCCATAGCCACGAGTCATCAATCATGCTCTCCAGTGATAATCTTATGCACCAACAGCTTCGGCTGCCTAGCAATTATCTGAAGCATTTAAGGAATGCACTACTCTCCCCACTCCCTTTCTGCTGGCATCTAAAAAGACCAAAGAAGTATTTTTTAGTTGACAGAATGGTTGTAAATTGATTAATTGCATTTAGAAATTCAGCACACTGTTCGGAAGACAATGCCATCAAATAAGACCAGCAACATCTCCCCAATGAAGATTCCTGCCAGGTTACCTACCCCAGTCCTCTGCTTTCTCTTCATTATATAAAGGAATAAAGTATAGGAAGTCCTCAGTTTATGACTAGTTGTAGTTACAATGGACTCACTAAAAACTACTCATGACCTGATTCTGAAATTATAACAGCTGCAATCACATTATTGCATTTTGGGCACATGGCAATCAGCTCATCTTTACCCATTGCACAGTCACTTATCTGAAATGGTATTGGTTCTCCTGCTTGAGCAGGGGACTGGACTACAAGACCTCTAAGGTCCCTCATTCTATTCGAAGTTTGAATTTGTCAAGGTTGAACAATTCTGATGTAAATTTGCATTGTTCTTTGCAAAGTAGACAAGAGACTGATGCAAAAAAAAAAAAATATTACCTTTTCCTTTCTGTCTATTACCCTCTAGTGGTTTTTGTATTTGGAAAGCCAGCAGTTTAACATTTCAATCATGGACATTTTATCGTTTTAAGGTGTGTGCTAAGCAAATGCATTTCTTTGCTATGTTTATACTGTAACTAGCAAAATAAAATTTGATATTTCCTACATATAATTGGATCGTGCTTGCTTTCTCCAATAATATTTACTACATAATATACTCAGTCCTACAACTAAAACTCGTGACAATATTTGTGGGGATTATCAACAAAAATGATAGTAAAGCAAGTTGTATTCAATACTGTCCTCCAAGAATATGATGTTCTAGAAAAATGAAGCCATATTCAAGTATCAATCAATAAACGCTTAAGAAAATATGAATGCCCCATATATCTCACCCATTTATGATAATGCATTATGTTAGATGAAGTTCTTACATTTATGAGAGACCTCTCAAGTCACACAAGGCCATTACTTTTTGTAGTTTATGACTAAAGTATCAAAGAACCAATTATTTTCTCAATGCATGACAGCCTTGTGAGGTAGACCAGATGAGAACTGTGGCCAGATAAGCTAATTACTACTTTACTGGAAGATTACATTAACAGAATCTTTAGAGTCTGAAAAATACAATTACCCCCCACCCCACCCCAAACAGAACTTAACAGTCCACGACCATAAACAGGGGGTCCCTTCTGTTTGCTTGTCCACCCATATACCTGCTGCAGGCTCAGCTACCTTTTATCAGACTGTCCCTTTGGAGAAAAAAGCTAAACAACTTTATGTTTGTAAGATTGGCGATCTAAATGGTAGGTTTTGAAATATTTGTTTCTTTGCTTTGACAGCTTTAAAATGTGTGGCTTTCAACTCCCAGAATTCTCCAGGCTGCGTGTCCAAGTTGAGAAACAATAGTCTTGCGGTCAGGTTTTATGGAGTCTTTGATGTCCTCAGAGCTTGGTTGCATGCCTGCTGCAGATGATTCATTACCAAACTAGGGTAAATCATCAGTGCCTTCAAGAGTGGGGTTTGCTCCCTATTTACATACAGTAGCCTGCCCTGCCAGAGTTGATGGGAGTGTGCTTTTCTTGATGGCATAGAATAGAACAGAATTCTTTATTGGCCATGTGTGATTGGACACACAAGGAATTTGTCTTGGTGCAAATGCTCTCAGTGTACATAAAAGAAAAGATACATTCGTCAAGAATCATCAGGTACAACACTTAATAATAGTCATAGGGTGCAATAAGCAATCGAACTATATTAAGAAACAGTATAAATCGTAAGGATACAAGTGACAAAGTTACAGTCATACAGTCACCAGTGGGAGGGGATAGGTGATAAGGAGTGATGAGAAGATTAATAGTAATAGTAGTGCAGACTTTGTAAATAGTTGGACAGTGTTGGGGGAATTATTCTTGATGGCATCTAGATCGTTTTCTGGCAGATTGTTTGCCTTGTATTAATTCCAGCTTATCTGACTTGGTTGCTGGCGATCTATTTGGATATTTTGGTTTCCATAACCTTAACTTCCTTAGCATTTAAATGTGGTTTATCTCTATCTATTGATGGATGATTTGTCTGAATGTCAAGCTCCTATGAATTCCCTGGCACCTGGCTTGGTCCAGGAGCTCATAATTTTCCAGTTGAAACTATGGTGAAGTCTAGATTGAAGAGTTTTCCTCCTCTTTTCTGACTGCTAGTTGACGTTCATAGATATGCTGTTAGTCTTCTGCCTGTTTGTCCTACATAATGGCTCTTACAGTCCTTACCCTGATCAGATTCTAGCCTACATTGCTGAAATTGGTCCATATTTCTGTAGAAGTGACAATGAAAACAAATTTCTTTAAAGACTGATTGCTGCATCATTTCAGACAGATCACTTGCCCAAAGGATTCACACGCAATGATTAAAATCAAAATTATTTGCTCTGCTATGAGATGTTTCTAGGAAACATGCATTCTTGTTAAACATAGATTTCATTCCCAGAACATTAATCTTCCATATAAATTTGATTTTTTTTCAGATTTCCATTCAAAAATGCTTTTTAAAGAGCAGATACTTTCTACAACTTCTCAAATTTATCCAAATCAGAGGATATTTTTGCCCTGAAGGAAAGCACCCACAGTTTTAATACAATTTTGCTTGTCTTGAATATTTGTTTAATGAGCAGGAAGTATAATTACTTAAAACCAACCACCTATTTTAAAAATCAGTTATGTCAGTGGTTTTTTTTTTATTATAAAATGGATAATTCTGTAAAGATAGCATAGTAGGATGACGTGCGGCATCCATGTGAATCTTTATTCTATATCTGGAATAATTTTCCTAACCTTCCAATATGCACATTATTTCTCAACTTAAAATGCATTACTCAAAATGAAGAAAACACTATTTCCACGCCAGAAGAAATTACCATTATTAAAAATTGGGCTACCATCACTTCTCATTTTTGTAAAAACTGTTTCCCTTTTAAGCATCACAGATATTATTTTACTGTCCCCTTAGACAAACCTCTTAATTCATACAAATAGGCAGCATAGAGATGTGGCAACAATTCAGATAGTATGCAGAACTTTTGCTAAACAAGAACTTCACTGTTCTTCCCTCACCTGAACTTTTCATTCAGGCACCTAAATTTCAGAAATTCATCAAAAGCTATCTCATAAGGGCCCAGTTTTAAAGTTAATTTGCACCCCATTTCTTTTGATTTTATATGTTAATATTAGGTTAGAGTTCTGTAAGTTAATATCTTTAATATACCATCCAAGAATACTACTGAGCTGAACAACCTTAGTAGCCTTATATAATAAAAAAAAAAATTGAGATAGTACATTTGAGACTACAAGAGCTTCCTTACATTAGGCAAAACCTCAGCAATTTATCATAGCAAACCTGTTCCTGCAGACACTTAAGACAAATTAACACTGCAAAGCTTTCTATGGTTTAAGATTATCTACAGTATAAAGATACATAACCTTTGACAGCAGTTTAAATGCTGGCTATCAGCCCATTCCCAAAGAGGTCATTCTCAATTTGAATTAATAAGCATCTCACCAAAGATGAATGTTAAGCCCAGAGACTGATGTTCAGGGATGCATCACTTAAAATAAAGTGGTTTGGGAACTTAAACTGGAATGCAAATTATTAACCGCAGCATATACTGTATGGTCATCCAACTCATTCATCAATAGGATATGGTACTGCAAAAACTAATTACAAAGAAGGTTTTATGATTAGGTCAATATTTTGTAATTTAAACTGTACCTTCTAACAAATTCCAATACGTCTTCTACCTGGAAACTTGATTATACTTATATCATTCAGATTTCAAAAACAAAATTGCATGGCACCAAATTTCAAAATCGGAGGGCTCCCATCTGCTAAAAGACCCAAACAGAATGTGGGGAATAACCTTTTCCCATTGTTTACTCCCCAAATTAAATTACCCAAGAATCCTGCTTAACATTTAAGGATTCCCTAATGTTTATTGCTAGTGCCCTACACTAACTGATTTACAAAGTGACGATTTATGGCTATCACTTATTCCTCACTTGGAGGGGAGTTTAATATTTCCTTCTAGTATTTTTTTTAACACTCTACACAAACAAGAAACTTAACCAAGAAATCCTGGCCTGTGCTTCTTTAAATATTCTCCTTTGCAAGAATATTTAAAAGCTTGTTTTATTATTGCATTCTTGAATGAGCAGAATTAAAGTTGTACCAATCAATATTAGGCAAGCTGGATTGTGAAAAGTAAACTTACAGGGGTGCATTAACTTTTAAGAAAACAATTCAAGTTCTTTACCCCTAAAATATAACACCAACAATGTCCACACAAAGTCCAGAATATTTAAGAAGCAGTCTCTTAGAAGAAAATTTACCTCGATGTTTCCTTTGTATCTAAAGCCATGGCCAAGTACCCCAGACTGAAGACGAGGCTCCCTCTGCAGTGTCAAAGTAGGACTACGAAGCAAATGAAGGAAAAACACGAACGCCTGACATCTTAGTTGCCCATGGTGGTTTATGAAACTTAACTCAGTAAATAAGCTATTCTGACATACTTCCATACCACATGATCACCACCTAACCAAGTTATTGTGATGCAAACACTGAACCCCCCCCCCCAAAATGTTCAACGCTTTTGTCTAAATATGCAATTACAAACTCCAGTGGCAGTCCACAGATCCAATTTCAACAATACTCAAGTATATGCTACCAAAACAATGCATCTGATTGCAGAAGACCAGCATCTCCCACCTAAAGGACTCACACACATTTAAAGCTCCTATCAGAAACCCCAAAACACCCAAAAGCATTCCACCGAGAATGACACTGAATTTTGTTTAGTGCTGAACTGTTCTTAGAATTCCTCCAACTATAACTAGGTTGATAAGCTGCCCCATGTAAAAATACCGGGGAGGGGAAGCGTATAATGTTGACACCATCTCATTATTAAAGATGCAGTGTTTCAAAAACAGCTTGAGGCTAAAATTAGTATTTCTCACCTGTTAAGTCAATAAGCTGTATTTTGTTTTAATGGGACCATGGAAACAGGACACTACCTATACCAGACTCCTTGGGCAACTGCAAGCCTACCTGGTTATTTAAAAGCACCATCTGTTGTTTTCAGTTTCCCAGATAGCAAAAGCCAGGTTAACCTTTACAGTACAACAACCATGGAGAGAGAAGATCCTCATCTTTTCTCATGATCGCTCTTCAAAGAACATCAAGTTCTGGAAGAAGGAAATGAATTTGCAGGGCAGCCAGAAATGGGAACACAAAATTCCATTGTTTGGGGGGAAATAAAACAAGCTATTTACAAGAGGAACATTTAAAAAGAGCTGCAAAAGATGCCACAATGATTAACTTGAAGCAGATGAAACTGCTTATTTCAGTGAACTACAGACAGCCAGAAAAACAAAAGCTATTAACACGGTAAGCCAGTCAATACCATAGATTCTTTACTCCTCCTTGCCGTTAAGCTGAGAACAGGAGGTTCTTTTCCCCTCCACTTCCTGCCCTGAAGGGAGAACAGACTTCCTTTTATAATAACAATCTATACCAAAAAAAAAAGGCATTCATTTGAGAGTTGTGTAATTACACCTGCATTTCTACACACCTGGAGGGTTAGACTCCACAGAAAGAAGAATTGTCTCAGACATACAAGGCAAACCACTAGGAAGAATGAATTCCCAAGGATCTGCTTTTAATTCCTTCTGGGGATCAGCTGAATTTTAAGGACAACCAATCTTCATTTGGCCTTTGCTTCCAGATTCACAACTCAGGATACTTGTTCTATACACATTCCAGACACCTTTGCATATGCCCAATTTTCCTTTAAAGTCTCCTCCATACCTGATTTCCACAAAGCCCTCCATGCATCGAGTCATATCTACTTCAAAAACCCCATCCTCCAAGTAAACCCACAATGTCGTAGGAAAAGGGGTGCTATCACTCGTAGACAGAAGGCAACTTCTCAAAAGCTGAAGGCAAAGTTCAGAAGGAAGAATCCTCGCTGCTCTGTGAGCTTGTTTTTCTTGTTTCGTTACCCAAACTAGGTATTCATCATCAGTGCTAGTCAAGCAAGCTCAGAGAGCACCACCCCATGTCAACCCTGAGCTACAAATGTTCTTTATTAGTAAAGTCCAGAATGCCTTTCCATTATAGCAGCACCACCAGATTTAAGGGTCTCTAAGGAACCTCATGTGATTCTCCCCCCCCCCCCCAAATATTGTGCAACCTCAATTGAGAGCATAACTGGGGGTTGGGCTCAACTGCCTCTCTGAACCAGTTTTCCTTAGCATCATTCCATCCTCCTTCAGCAGCTGGAGGTTAGCAAAGGTCATCTTTCCAAGCCCAAAGTGGTCTTGGGGGGGGGGGGGGCAATCTTCAATCAACTTCCATCTCTTTTCTCCTAACTCCAGCATTGGGTGCAGCCCCCATAAAAAGAGACTCTCTTTAAGAGAGACCCTTATTCTGTTCTTTTCACCGAGCAGCACCTAAGCCGGTCAAGACAAAGAGGAGAACCCCAAATTCACTATATACCATCACCCCCTTGTTGGAATATAAATATATCTATAAATATATGTATATTTATATATATTATATATAATAAAAGGGATGCGCGTTGAACCGCCCCCAATCCGTCTCCAACAACATCGCAGGATCCATCTACTGTGCAATACGGCTGAGTGGGGTGGGTTTTGGGGGGGGGGAGACGGCTTATCCCTATTTTGGGGGGACCCCCATTTAGTAAAAGCTGCCATGCCAGGCATCCCGGACGGATCTCCAGTTTAAGAAACGCCGGTTTAATCCAACCGGGGTTTAAAAGGGACAGACCTGAATGCAAGCACCGGGCGGAAAAGCTGAGACGACGCGAGTTTGCACCCAAGCCTGCGTTCACACGAGCTGGGGGGGGGACCCGGGAGAGGGGTGCAGAACGAGTTATATCGGTGTCCGCCCCCCCGCCCCTTCCCGCTTTCATGACAAAGATTCCCAGACTGGAGCTTCCGTACAAGGCAATGCAAAGCGGCGCCTCCGCCCCACCGGACCGGCCTCGGTTTGCGCCCACCCCACCCCGGGCCTTTAAGAGCCACGCGGACGCGGGGCCCCCACCTTGGTTGACCAGTCGCAGCGCGTGGGTGAAGGACGGATCCAGGGAGTCCTTCTCCGCCATCAACTCGGGCAGGTACTTTTCCTCCATGGCCCGCCCGCCTGCCCTGCTGAGGAGGGGGGGGGGCACCACCGGACGACTCGCTTCGACACGCCGGGAAGAAAGCCAAGCAGGACGGTTGCGGCGGCCACAGACGGTAAATCCTCCCTGGGCGAGAGAGCCGAGGAAACGAGGTGGTTCCGGTTGTCGCCCTTCCCGGACAAAACACAAGCGCTCGTTAGTCCCCGAGGCCACGGATCCAAAAAGGAGCGACGCCGCAAAAAAAAAATACCACAACACCACCCGCTCCGGCGGCAAACCGCGACTGAGCGTGCCAACGGCGGAACTCGCCTTTTAAATAGTAGGCTCCGCGGCCACGCCCCCCCCCCCTTTCTCCTCGCGCGGCAATGCCGCGCCCCCTCCCCACCCTTCCAACGCCCGGCGAGGAAAGACCGAGCCGTCCCCTTCCGCCCGCCTCCCTTTGTTTGCCATTGGGTACGGAAGAGCGTTGTGACGCCAGGAGGCATAGCCCCCTCCCACCCCACCTAGAGAGATTGGCAGCTTTTCTGCCCGCCTTCCTTTCCGAGAATGTCAAGGAGGTAGAGGTCTCACCGCCCCGCCCCGCCCCGCCCCTCCCGCCGGAGACCTGCGCGCGCGCAAAAAAAAACAAAAAAAAAAAACGGCGAGCTAGCACGCGCCAAAAAGAAGCCGTTTAGGGGGCGCGTGACCGGTGGCCGGGCTCGCGCTGCATCGTTTGGACGCCTTGAGGCGGGTTGGCGTTCAAACACCCGTCGGGGGCGCGCCTGGCTAATCATCCTACGAAACCCTTCAGACAATAATAATAATAATAATAATAATAGTAATAATAATAATAATAATAGAAAGATTACAGTACGCTATTACATTTCTCCCAGAGCGGGGCTTGTAAGACTCCAGAGGACCACTAGGGGGCAGCAATGCTGGATATTGGGTTTCTTTCTGCTGCCCCCTGGTGGATGCCTTGGGTTTTCCAGCTTCTGCAGTGGTGTCAGTTGAAGAAGTGGATTACTG
Organism: Pseudonaja textilis; assembly: GCF_900518735.1. The sequence continues at coordinate 14,966,154 of NW_020769330.1, read as the reverse complement.
GGGTTCAGGGTATAGAAAGTTAGCACCCACCCCTCTCCTTAGATGAATGAAATATTTTTAGAAACAGTAAAAAGGCAGAAAGTTATATTTCCCTTCATCAGAAATGGAGAAGCCTGCTCTTGGAAAGCAGCCCCCACCTTTCTCAATAGCCCTCAGCAGCAGTGGTGGAATTCAATTTTTTTTTACTACCAGTTCTGTGGGCATGGCTTATTTGGTGGGCATGGCTAATGGTCATGTGAGTGGGTGGGTGTGGCCTAGTGGTCATGTGACTGGGTGGGCGTGCTTGGTGGTCATGTGACTGGGTGGGGTGTGGCCAACTCAATGTCATTCACATCAAGGGGTGCCTCACCTGGCCCTTCCCCTCCCAGCCATTCCTTGTCTCCCAGCCTCAACTTATCTATAGTTTTGTAAAAATGTTGTTTGCCCTTTTTGACTTTATTATCTGCATACTATAGATGTGCTTTCATGGACCACCGAAAGGAGGAAATGGCTCACATGCTTTACCCAAGAGTGTGATTGGCAACAGGCTTTTAAGGGTCTGCCACAAAGAAAGGGGGGCAATGTATTTTCCAAAGAAGCAGAATGCAAACAAGAAGCAATGGATGCAAACTGAACAGAGAGAAGCAACCTAAAACTAAGGAGAAACTTCCTGTGAGTGAGATTAACAATTAACCAGTGGAACTGCCTGTCTCCAGAAGTTCTGGGTACTCAATCACTGGAAGTTTTTAAGAAAAGACTGGACAGCCATTTCTCTGAAATGGTATAGGGTTCACCCCAAGGTCCCTTCTAAGTATTATTCTGACCTTTCCGAGGATTTCTACTCAGAATTTGGCATCCTCAGTTTTCTCGCCTGAGCTGGGGATTTGGACTAGAAGACCTCCAAGGTCCCTTTCAACTCTTGTTAAACACATGTGTATTTTATGCTCTGGACTATTGACATTGAATGCATGTAAACCCTGAAAAATATGTGTTAGCCCTGGGCAAAAGAAAGGCAGAAAAATCACTCTAGGTGTAGGGACAGTGTAAAATATTAACACATGATAAATAATGGAACAATTAAAAATAATAGCACAGAGTTTTATCTCTCTCTCTTTTCCTATTTTTTTTTCTTTCTTTCTCTACCTTCCTCTTTCTTTCATTCTTTTCTTTCTCTCTCTCTCATACACACACACACACACACATACACACAGAGCACTTAACAGACAAGCATTTTGGAAGCAGCTCCTTTAAATTTCTCCATGGCTTGAGTGGATTCTTTTACATTGCAAAAGTGCTCCAAGGCTCGATTCAACCCCTCCCCCTCTGTCAGACCACACTCTCACTCCCAACACTTTAACTCACACGGGGAAAGTGATACTTGCAGCGTCCATGCCTTTCTTCCTTTTCCCCGGGGAGAAAGAGGACATGGGGAACGGAAAGCTAGGAGAGCGATCACAAGTGAGCAACTGGGCGACCTGGTTGGGGGCATGGCCAGCCAGGGATTGCCACCGGTTCAGCGACCCATGCCATATAACCGCTACCGGTTCACCCGAATAGGTGCAAACCTGTTGAATAGCACCTCTGCTCAGCAGATGTCAGCACTTAGGAGATATAGAGATAGATAGCTCTACTCATAAGCAAATACCCTCACCCAAGATCCAACAAAGGTCGGATTAGATCTGAGAAACATCCATCTTAAATGGAAGGATGCGAAGATTGTAGCTGTGTATCGAGAACTTCGCTTTTGTGCTTTGCACTAGACATGAAGAAGTTTCTTGATTAAGTTATTGCTTTCTGCTTGGTGGTTTGTCTGGTGTTAATCCTTGCTGCCGGGGAAAAAGATGTTTTGATTTCTGTGTTTTCTGCTTGGCTTAGCTTCCTTTTTTAGGAAAGAAGGAAAGACCTAAGGAAAGCTTGAAGCTAAGCTTAAGAAAGAAGGAGCCAAACTAAGCTAAATTAAACTAAAAAGGAAATAAAACGACCAAAACAAATCCTCATAGGCAGTCCGTATCCAGATAAACACTAATTAAAATGAACCACACAGCAATCATTAATAGGCACTTAGTAGCATCTATTGAATTGAACTCTTTATTGTCATTGTATGTTTATACACAGTATATATACAATGAAATTCACATAACACCCAGACTCAACATGCACACACAGATTACAATCTCCAAACACCCACCCCGCTTCCTAAAAACACACAAGCATCCACACAACAGACCAAGTAATTCTGTCCAACAGCTCACTGATGGTGGTCCTTAAGTTCATTGTTAAGCGCAATTATAGCTCTGGCATAAAAACTATTCAGAAAATATGTGGTCCGAGTTTTCTGTATCTTCTGCCAGAAGGCAACATTCATAAAGATTGTAAGCAGGATGGGAAGAGTCTCTGAGAATGTTGTCTATCTATTGTCTATATGTCTAACCATCAAGAATGTTATCTAGTGTTACTCTGCATCCATAACAATTGAGTTGAAGATTATATGTTCATATATTTAGACTAAACTACTGTGATGCACACTCTAGATCAGGGGTGTCAAACTTGATTTCACTGAGGGCTGAATCAAGGTTTGTTTCACCTTGGGGGCCAGGGTGGGCATGGCCAGCTCAATGTCACTCCTGTCGGGGGCACCTGTGATGGCTGCAGGGCTCTGTCAGCAAAAATGGACTCCCAAGTTCTGTTTTTGGCTGAGATGGCTTCCTGCAACCCTCTGCCAGTGAAAACAGAGCTCAGGAGCAGAAGTGGTGTTCAGTATGTCCTACATTTGTATATTAAACAAACCCATTCAAGTTAAAAATTGATTTCCCCCACAACAGAAAACCCAGTAGGCCAGGGATGGGGAAACTTTTATGGCTCACTCAGGAATTCTGGGAGTTGAAGTCCATAAGTGATAAAATAGCCAAGTTTCCCTACCCTTGGTGTAGAGTCTCCCGCTTGGGTGGGGGGTTGGACTAGATGACCTACAAGGTCCCTTCCAACTCTGATTATCTGTTATCTGCCTCTGCCAGTGAACATGGAGCTCGGGTGGGCTGTGTGTGACCCTCCTGGGCTCCATTTTCCCTGGCAGCAGGTTGCAGGAGGCCATCACAGCTGGAAACGGAGCTCGGGAGCCCGTGTTCGCTGGCAGAGAACCCAGAGCACCAAAGGCACCCCCGACATGAGTAACATTGAGGTAGCCATGCCCACCCTAGCCATGCCCCCCACCCCCGATTCAAACACAAGCCTAACGCAGCCCTCAATGAAACTGAGTTTATACCCCTGCTCTAGAAGTAGGAGCACATGTTATTTATGTAAAAATGAACATAATTAAAATGAACAGAAAATAAGGTCTGCAAATGGGATCGCAGGAGTGGTGTAGAAAGAATAGGTTTTTTTCTCACTGTCCTTTCTCTTCTCCAGAGGAGAAAAAAAATCCATGTGGGATGTTCCCAGCAACAGGTCTAGTATAAGCAACAGATGCTGAGGACTTATAGGTTCATAAGGCAAGTGCCTTTAGGATTTGCTAATGGCAGTTAGGAGAAAAGCTATGTACCTCAACCTTCTGCTATTAATTAATTAATAATATTACTATTAATCTTCTCATCACTCCTTATCACCCATCCCCTCCCACTTGTGACTGTATGATTGTAACTTTGTGGCTTGTATCCTTACGATTTAAATTGACTGTTTCCTAATATGATTTGATTGCTTATTTGTACCCTATGACTATCATTAAGTGTTGTACCTGATGATTCTTGACTCTTGACGAATGTATCTTTTCTTTTATATACACTGAGAGCATATGCACCAAGACAAATTCCTTGTGTGTCCAATCACATATAAAACAATTCTATTCTGTTCTGGCCAATAAAGAATTCTGTTCTGTTCTGTTCTGTTCTATTCTATTCTATTCTATTCTATTCTACTCTTCTATCAACCATCTAGAAACAGTTATTTTCTTCAGAAAACTCTGGGGACTTCCAAAAGAGCTTAGAAACATCAACAGTAAGGCTATCCAGGTCCTTAAGATTATTTTCTAAAGCATTGACCCAGATAGGAAATTATTACAGCTCTGGGACAGTTGGAATTATGGGATGGCTATGGTGGTGAGAATATCTGGCTGAGATCTCAGCAGAAGTGATGGAACAGCATCCCAGCCAACTGAAATAGCTGGGAGGAGATGCTAACCTCTGTTTTGGAGAGTCCACTTTGATCTGAGCAGTAGTCACTTGTATATTTTCCATGAGCTGCAAGAGGAAATCCTTAGTACCTCTCTGATAAAAGAAAGGGGGGAAAAAAGAGAGCATAATGTTGAGAAGAAAAACGCAAGGATGAAAGCTTGAACCTTCGCTTTATCAGTACAATAAAATAGCTTAATCCATGTGATGATTAGATCCAGGGGGAAAGAAGGAGATTGAATCATAAGAGATTGTCAAGATACTGCCATTATCAAGCGTATAGATTTAACAGTACACTTATACAGCCAAAGTATATTCTTCTCACATCATTTGCACAAACCCATTTCAAGATTGAATACTAGAGTTCTGTGTGTTTTTTTACTTTAGCTGGTGGTTGTGAGACCCCTGGAAAGTTTCTCCCATAGCGTCTGTTAGTTGCACCAAGGAGCTAGGGTTTACCGTGATCTAAAGAGGCTAAAGCAGAAACTTCCTTGCATATCACATTTCCATAGCAATTTTGCTAATCCCCAGCTAATTTCAGTCAAAAACTTAATAAACTGGTCACCGAAGGCAGCTAGGTAAAGGTAAAGTTTCCCCTCGTACATATGTGCTAGTTGTTTCTGGCTCTAGGGGGCAGTGCTCATCTCCGTTACAAAACCGAAGAGCCAGCACTGTCTAAAGATGTCTCCATGGCCATGTGGCTGGCATGACTAAATGCCGAAGGTGCACAGAATAATGTTACCTTCCCACCAAAGGGGTCCCTATTTTTCTACTTGCATTTTTACATGCTTTCGAACTGCTAGGTTGGCAGAAGCTGGGACAGGAATTCACTCCATTACACGACGCTAGGGATTCCAACCGCTGAACTGCCGACCTTTCTGACTGACAAACTCAGCGTCTTAGCCGTTGAGCCACCGCATCCCATACTGAGCCACCACGTCCCATACAGGGAGATACAACGTGATTAATTTTTGATTTGCACAAATGAACACTTCATGTGAGGCACCCACAGGAAGGATGTTAATAACGGGAGAAGTCATGGGGATCTCCACATCACGGTCTTTGGGAAATCTCTGCACACAAGCTTTTCTGCTGTCTTTCACGAGCACATTCCTCTCACCAGCTCAATTGTCGTTGTTGGCAGGAGCAAAAGCAGAACTGATCAAGCTGGACATTTAGGCTACCTGTCATGCCCTTGGTGAAGACTGAGGAAGAGGAGGAACAGCCAACAGGGAGTGGAGGTGTGGCTCCAGAGGTGGTGGAGGAGGCTGGGGAAGGACAGAGGCCAGCTGAGCAATCAGAAGAGGATCCAGGCCCATCCCCTATCCATCCTAGGGCACTCAGAGAGGAGAGGATCAGGGAAAAGCGAGGTCTACTCAGAAGGAGATTACCATGATTCTCCTCGTGGCTTGCAGCTGAGAGCTATGTATATAAGTTTGTAACTGCATAGTCAGAATTGCTGGAGTCAAAGTTTAGTGTTTCCTTTGAAAGACGTTAATCTTTGTTGGTGGTCTTCCCATGGACTCTCCCCGTTATCCTTCGTGGAGTTTATAATTAGTTATCTTGGCTTGCTTCGGAACTCTCATCAATGGGGTTTGTTTTGGTTTCCTTTTGCCTCATTATTTACTTTTGTGACTTTAAACTGGGCCTAATAAAACAGTGAAGTTAAGTTGAAGGCATTACTGGACTTCAATGTATGTTTTGGGTTTTGGGTTATTTTGAGAGACTACTGGTCATCACACTACCTGTAGCTTCCATGGAGATGAAAGACCAAATGGTCAATGGTCAACCCCGGAGGCTGATCATCCAAATAGGTTTCAAGACTCCCTTGGAGATTTTTGCACAGATGCTGCTTCTGCCAAAGCCTTAGCGTTTATTTAAAAGAAGCAGATTGTTCAAGTTCACTGGATATGTCCTTAACCCAGCCTAGTAGTACAATCACTAAGAACGTATAGTTGAGTTTTACTTTATGGCTATGATCCGTTGTTTCCACCCCCGTTAGGGCATCTGCCTCACTGACATGCAGATTGTCGAAAATTGTGTCAGAGCTGGAAATCCCACTGAGCGAGAAATTGTAGGGAGAGATTGAAGTGATAGCAAGTCATTTGACAGCTTATCATATCAACTTCAGCTCAGCCCAGGTGGGGAGAAACCTGGGGGAAAAAAAGTGTTTCAAAATATTCAGAGACACTCTGCCTTAATTAACTCACTTTAAATTTCTCCCTCGAGGCCCTGCTGGCTCCTGCTGAGACTTCGAGCTGCAGATTTCTCCTCCTTCTGTAGTTTGATGCACTTAGTAGAGGCGGCCCTTGACTTACAAACAGTTCATTTAGTGACCATTCAAAATTACAACAACACCGGGGTGGGGGGAGGGATGTATGACCATTTTCCACATTTATGACCGTTGCATCATCCCCCGTGGTCAGGTGATTTGCATTCAGAGGCTTGACAAGTGGTTCCATTTTATGACAGTTACAGAGTCCCGGGTGGGGGGGTCATGCTATCTCCTTTTGTGACCAAGCCAATGGGACAGCCAGATTCATTTAACAGCTGTGTTCCTAACTTAAACAACTGCAGGGCTTCGCTTAACAAATACGGCAAGAAAAGTCGTAAAATGGCGAGTAAAACACCCTTCACAAATGTCTCACTTAGCAACATACATTTGGGGGGGGCTCAATTGTGGTTGTAAGTCGAGGACTACCTGTGTGCAGGCCTGGCTGGGCACTTAAATATAAGAGTAAAGTGGAGAGGTAGGACTTTATCTGCCAGTTCCTTCAGCTTGTATAATGTCAACCAAGGTCTAGAACAGGGGTCCCGGAACTTGGCAACTCTTAAGACTTGTGGACTTCAATTGCTGCAAGAATCTGATCATTTAGATATCCTAATTTATATATGGGGATAAAAGAAGAAATACTAAGGTAGTGTAGTGGTTAAATTAGGAATCAGAGTCCATGTCCAATGATAGGGATTTTGTACCTGTCTCCTGCCCTCTTTTTCTCTCTCTCTCTCTCCCTCTCCCCTGCCTTCCCCCTTCATCTGGAAGTTCTGAAAGAAAAACAGAACAAAAATCTGAGGAAGAAAAAAATGTTTTTCAAACATCACTTGGGCAGAAATTCAGGTACAGCCAGTTCAGTGGAATTATTCAAAATGCCACATGATTCAAAGATGCAAATTATGTGAAACAGTCAGATAAAGGTACTACTTTGCTTGTGGTGTGTTTCTTTGACAGTGGCACTCTAGTAAAAGCTGACCTTACTTTAAAATCAAACTAATTTAGATCAGGGCGTTAAGGCTCATTGAAAAAGTTCTTTTTTATTTGAGTAGTAAACTGGCACATCTGGGAAATTCCAAATCTGAAAGTTCTAGGTTTCCTTGCAGTAAGTAAAAACTACAAAGTGTTGAAGGTGAAATAGAGGTATGAACCATTGTCAACAAAGTTACATTCTTCGCTTCTCTCTGTCTCTCAAGGCATGGACTTTTTCAGAGCCTTTTGAAATATAATACAGACAATAATTAGCATGGAAATTAATGTGATTATTCCAGCTTAAACCTTTTTATATGAATAAGAGTAGTAAAATAGAGAAGGAAAATAGGACACCAGGTGATTGCACTTCTATTCTACACCATAAAAGCAGAATTTTGGTGGATGGGGGGATGATGGGTTCAACAGTTGGCCATGGTTGATCAGTCTTGCCTGGCTCTTCCTAAAGTGGCCAATGGTAGAATGAAATTGTTCAAGACTTAAGATTACAGACTCATAAAACGTATTAAACATTAAATATGTATGATCTAAATCAGTGGTAGTCAACCTGGTCCCTACTGCCCAATAGTGGACGTTCCAGCTTTCATGATGGGCGGTAGGGGTTTTGTCCCCTACTTTATAAATCACCATTACTGTGGAACCAGTGAGCGGTTAGGGAAAATTTTACTACTAACAGAGATACAAAAGTGGGTGGTAGGTAGAAAAAGGTTGACTACCCCTGATCTAAATTAACCCAAACAGGGCAAACTGGAAGTCTTTATTTATTCAAAGTTTTTTCATCTCAGCTTTATGGTCCGTTAAATACCTCTTGAGTTTCCTGTCTATATTACCAGATAACTCTTCATACATTGGAATTTACACATTGAACTTGGAGACCTACCATCTTAAAATGCAAAATTAAATTTAAAAATTCTCTAAAATGTATCCCAACCTTCTTACAATTTAACCATGCACCATAATTAATTCAATCTCCCTCATTCCAAGCATTAAAAACCAATAAGTATTATTCTCTCTGCCCCCCAAGCTTCTTCAAATGGTATTTGCAACGTACCCTGTTAAGCAGCTCATAGGTTACAGTTGCTTATAAATATTTCAATAAGGGAAATAAATCAGCCTGAATTCTTATCTCTTTATCCCAATCGCTTTGCACAGAGGGAAAACTTCAGCTGGTAACAAGGAATGTTTGGCTGAAGTGTCAGACAGCTAAGAGATTAGCTTGGATTAAGTTCGAGGGTCTTTGAATCATTTATAAGTAGAGCTGGGAAACATGTTTGTTTCATGCTTGGATAATTTTGGGGTGCTTCAAAAGAGTATCTCTTTAAACTATGGAATTCATAGCACAATACGGATTCATTCATTCATTCATCCATCCATCCATCCATCCATTCAAAGAACTAGAGATGACATGATAGCAGTGTTCCAATATCTAAAGGCCGCCACAAAAAAAGTGAGTCAACATATTCTCCAAAGCAGTGATCACCAACCGGTGGGCCGGGGACCACTGGTGGTCCGTGAGAAATTTTTGGTGGTCCACAGAGAAATGTCATCACCAAAGCATTTAATCCAGGCTGCACAGGAACACGAGGCTGTGCCACCCACATGGCCCACGGAAACACAAGGCTTGCATCGCTTGCATTGCGAACAACATGAGGTAGTGAGGGGAGGGGGAAAAGGGCAGAGGGGGGAATTTGCCCCACTCGCCTCACGTGCTTGGCCTGGCCACCGGGCTGCTTCTTTCCGCTTCTTTCTTCTTCTGCTTTTGGCTGCATGCAAGGAAAGCAGCAAAAGTCTTTCTCTCCCCCAAACTTTGCCAGAAATGAGTCTTTGGGATCCTGCAAGGCATCCTGCTCCAAGAGGCTGCACCAGTGCAACAAGTCTCACGAAGACTCATTTCTGGTGGAGTTTGGGGGAGAGAAAGAAAAACTTCTGCAGCTCCTGCTGCTTTCCTTGCATGAAGCCAAAAGTCTCTCTCTCTCTCTCTCTCTCTCTCCTCCCAAGAATGGAGCTGGAGATGGTATCCTGCGATCCCAAATAAAGAGTGATCGATAGGTAGGAAAACGGGGTGGGAAATTTTCCTGCAGACTTTTTTGGGGGGATTTTCCCAGGATCTCTGGTCTGCAAGATGTAAAATTATGAGTTTGGTGGTCCCTGAGGTCCAAAAGATTGGCGACCCCTGCTCCAAAGCACAAGAAGACTTGACAAGAAGCAATAGATGGAAACCAATCAAGGAGAGAACCAACCTAGAACTAAGGAGAAATTTCAGCTTGCTGGGAAATTCTGAGACTTGAAGTTCACCCATCTTCAAGTTGCTAAGGTTCAGAAGAGAGTATGTTCAGAAGAACTAGAGAGTATGTTTCTAAAAACATACAGAGGACATCCCACAGATGATAACAGCAATGATAGTAGCCAGGCACAATTTAAAGCTCAGTAGGATTGAAACCAGGGACAAAGCTAGCCAGATTTTGAACATATAAATATTCACCCATAAGTAGAGAGATATGGATCAATATCTGGTTCGTATATTTAACATCTATATCAGAGGTGATATTCAGCAGGTTCTGACCAGTTCTAGAGAACCGGTAGAGAAAATTTTGAGTAGTTCAGAGAACTGGCAAATACCACCTCTGACTGGCCCCGCCCCCATCTATTCTCTGCCTTCAGAGTCCCAGCTGATTGGGTGGGTCTTCTTTGGTTGCCCTGCATAGGAGAACGAAGCTGGAAAGCAGGTTAGTGGGGGTGGGGAGGGAATGGAGATTTTACACTATCCTTCCTCTGTCACACCCATCAAGTCACGCCCACAGAACCAGTAATAAAAAAAATTTGAATCCCACCACTGTTCTATATTAGACAGAATTCCCTCTTTTTTCAGGCAAATCACTACCACTTCTTCATTCATGAAGAACTCCTATATTTAGTGCACTCTAATTACTTCCCATTTCAACTTAGCCTTTTGCATAAATTAGCATTTTTTATCACGCATGTTCTAAAAATCTTTTTTTTAAAAAAAGCATAACCTTTCCCAATGTAATGCTATTTTTGTTTGGATTATATTGCCTACCATGTGTTGGATTCCAATGCTACGTTGAAAAATAAACTTTTTTTTTTAACCATAAAATAATACTAGAATTGGGTATGTCTAGTTCACTGAAAAGAAGGGCTGGGCTTGACCTGATAGGAGTGTTCCAATATTTGAGGGGGTGCCATCAAAAAGAAGGGGATCAACCTCTTCTCCAAAGCACCAGAAGTCAGGAAAAAGAAGCAACGGATGGAAACCAATCAAAGAGAGGTCTGTAGAGATTCTCATTTATCTCCATCATAGTTATCCCAAAGATGCTTTTTTCAGGAGGCAACTGGACTTTCTTATTTTGAAGATGTTTTGCTTCTCATCCAAGAAGCTTCTTCAACTCTGACGGGAATGAAAGGATTTATATTTATTGCAGGCAGCTGGTCATTTGCACCTCAAGTGCTTCAAAGACCCTCTAAAACAGGGGTCTCCAACCTTGGCAACTTTAAGGCTTGTGGACTTCAGCTCCCAGAATTCCTCAGCCAGCAAAGCTGGCTGAGGAATTCTGGGAGCTGA
>NW_020769330.1:14936334-14950041 GCF_900518735.1 Pseudonaja textilis | reverse complement strand
GAAGAGGAGGAAGAAGAAGGAGGAGGAGGAGGAGAAACTTTCACACCTCCATCTTATTGATAAACCCTTTGTCAACCTTTTTCCTAACGTTCCCCAGGAAACTCTCTGAGGAGAAAAAGAAAATCATTGGCGACTCTTTGAAAAAAACCAAAAACCAGCCCGTTTTATCAACTTTCCCAACCGTTCCTATTTCACACACTGTGCCAGTGGGAGAGTGGGTGCTTGAAAAATACACTCCAAACAAGCCTGTTAAATTAGCAGAAAGGGCTAAGGTTATCTTTACAGCATCAGTAGTTAGCAGTGGATACATTCCTCTTAAATTTCCACTTGGCTGCCGCTGCAAGTCACCCAAATTAGCATAACAATTAAAAAATAATAATAAATGATTCCCGACTGCCAAGCTTGGTGGCAGGAAGATCCCTTTCGCATCCATTACACAGATGCCTTCCTGGGATTTGCCATAAATGTTCTGTTCACAAGATAAAAGGCAACACTTAGCATTCCTTCCTCTCTCTTCCACCTCCTGCTCCCCACAATTTCCCTTCTCCCCAAACTTCATCCTGCCGCACTAATGCACTCCGATGCCAAAAATGCTATAAAGCCAATAAGGACACTATAAATGACATGTCCTATTATATTGGCTTTTTAAAAAATATATATGCTTTTTCCGGCTTCTACCCTTTGAAGCAGATAGCAGGTGAATGATAATTCTGCAGTCATTCAGTTCATTTTCTGAGGCATATATTACGGGAGCAATTTCCACCACGGATTATGAAACAACTGTGTAAAAAAAAAAAAAAAGCCTCACCATTTTGTCTTGATTTATTTGGCTGCTTTAGCGCAAATATAATTTTTATAGGCACAAGACAAGGCTGAATAATGGGCAATTACAGTCACTGTTTTGGCATAATTTCAGGAGGAGAAAGAGACGCGTATCTGATATTGTGCACTGTCTCTATTAATCCTTTTCTCCTTTAAATTTCTCCACTCTCCCTGTTTCCACACGCCCCATTCCTACCACCAAACCAAATATCACATCAAGTTAACTACTAAAGAATTACTATTTGTTCATCGGGTACAATGTGATCTAATAGCAGGAACGGATGAAGGATCCCAGAGTTAGCACTATTAATTTAATGACCCTGAAGGAATGGCCGAGATCAGAAAACCATGAGCTTCTTTTGACAAAGATTCCTGAGGTTTGTAACAGGAATGGCAAACTGAAAGAAAAGAACAAAAACCTGGAAAAATCCTTAATTTAGAATAGGGTTGTCCAACCTTGCCAATTTTAAGCTTTGTAGACTTCAACTTCCAAAATTCCCCAGCCAGCATGATTTCATAATTCAGAATTTCTCAGAACAACAATCCGGAGAGGTAGATTGGGCTGCTCCAAAGTCAATTCAGTGAGCTTCCATGGCTAGGAATTTCTGGTCCAACACTTCCAGAACTACAGCACGTTGTCTCTCAGAGGTGACCATAGGGAACATCTTCTGAATTGACTCTCTTCCAATATTTATATACAGCTAGAAAACCTCTCCAAATATTGTTTTTGAGATTAGTTCCTAAAGGGATTGACATTCTTCTGCTCCATTTGAGCGATGCCCTGAAATTGAATAGATGGAAAGACTGTTTCGCAGAGCTATGAAAATGTTCCATTTTATTGATGAAGCCCTTTAATGGTCTAGCCTTGAAGACGCTGGGATTTTATTTGTTTCCTTGTGTCTGCTTCCTTCACTCTTGTCTTCCTTTAACGCCAGCTTTCCTTTCAGCGAGGGCTCCTTCCCATGAGTGAAATCCAGACTGGTTGAAAATAAAATCAGTTTTAACTACATTTTGCCATTAACATAAAGATGGACTGTATCTTATCGCTGTACCTTATCATGGTATATAAGGGCTTCAACCACAGTTCATAACCCAGCATATAATTTATATATATACTGTTGTTCTCTGGGCCCCATCTGGTTGCCAGGCCAAATACCAATCTGTATTGTTTGGAAAGTGACCTGGCCCTTTAAGAGTCCTCTGTGATGATCCAGCGCTGTGATGGCGATCCTATGGCATGCGTGCTGGAAATGGCATCTAGAGCCATCTCTCCGGGCACACCAGCTGTCACCCATTGCTCTTCCAGGTTCTGCCATGTGCATGTGCACCAGCCAGCTGGTCTTTGCGTACGTGGGAGCACCAGAAACTGGAAGAGCAGCTCCCTGGAGCGCATGCTTATGCCAGCCAGCTGGTGTTTGCGTGTGCATACGTGTTAGAAACCAGAAGACCAGGTACTGGTGTGCATGTATGCCAGGGAGTTGCTTTTCTGGTTTCCAGTGCTCCCATGTGGTGTGCCAGGTAGCTGCTCTTCCAGTTTCTGGCATGCGCGCGCTCTTGTTTCAGCACCTGGTGCCAAAAAGTTTCGTCACCACCGACCCAGGGCAAGGCACGGAGGCAACCCAGCCAGCTGATAGTTCCAACTCCCTTTTATTACCCCAACTTTCCCACAAACGCATATAGCAAAGACACATAGCAAAGAGCTGACACACACACCTCCAGCAATCTCTGGCTGCGAGTAGTCCAGCAAAATGCTCCTAACACAATGCCTTCAAGGCAAGAAGTCCAGCAAGGCAAAGCAACAAGGCAGTAAGGTGGCAATAACTCCAACAAGGCCAACAAACAAGGCAATAATCAAGCAAGAAGTCCAGCGAATGCCAGATGTCGGCAATGGCACACAAAGCTCCACAAATTCAGTGCTTGCTCCCGACAAGCGCCTCTCCCCAAAGCATCTCTTTAAATCTCAGTCCCAAGATGTGCCTTGTGAATTGTTGAGTTGCCCTGCACTGCTCCTGTTATGTCCTGAAGAACTCTTGGAGTTCTCACTCAGGTCCATGCACTTTGCGTGGGCATTCTTCCCTTCACTCATTGGTTGGTTCTCCCCAGCAGCCAGCTATAAAAGCGGGCTGCGGGGTCCAACCAGTTGCTGATTGCTGCGAGCCAGTTCCAGGCGTGGCAAGCACGGTCAGCCCTTTATTGTTATAATAAAGTATTTGTTGCACTCATGCTCTGGTTCAGCCTCTCTTTTCCCAAACTTAACACTGGCGACGAGGATGGGATGGCTACCAGAAGCACCATGCAACCGCTGAGTCACTAGCCGCCGATCCGCAGCCAGAGAGAGCGATCGGCCGGCGATAAGAGCAACGCTGATCCGCAGCCAGAGAGAGCGGTCAGCAAACAAAAAGAGCAAACAAAAAGAGCAAACGCTGATCCGCTGACAGAGAAAGCGGCCAGCAAGCGATAAGAAGCGAACGCTGATCTGCAGCCAGAGAGAGCGGTCAGAATCGAAAGTTAGAAGCGTCTGTAGCCGCTTGTTAGCCCAGCTACAGGGAAAGTGAAGTGCTGCGAGCCGCAGCCGCTCAGTATTAGGCGCGAAATTCAAACGATTGTCATTTGAATTTCAAACCTAAAAGGTACAGCACAGCGCTGTAGTCCAGTCACTGACGCCCACACAGGTGCGAATCCAAACGCCGCCAACGGCTAAGAGCCAAACGTGGTTAACCCAGAGAGATAGAGAGGATTGCAAAAAGCCTCTCCTGAGCTGAAATCACTTGCCTGCCACGGGCCCTAAAACATTGTCTGCTGCCCCAGAGAGATTTTTTCCACAGGTTGTTCAACCGGTCCCAGCACCATGAGTTCCAATCCGGTCTTCCCAGCGTTCAAACCAGACGAGGAGAAGTGGGAATCGTATAAGAACCGCTTTAATCATTATATCGATGCAGTTGGCCTGGCGGATGCTGGAGAGCATCGGAAAAAATCGTATTTCCTAATCTACTGTGGAGCCACCGTCTACGATACTGCCACGGCGCTCGTGGCTCCACGTGAGTTGAAAAACGTTCCGTGGTCTGAGTTACTTGAAATCCTCACTAACCACTATTCTCCCAGGCCCTCACAGATTGCCAGGAGGTTCACCTTCCGTATGAGGAAGCAATCGGGTAAGGAGACCATCAATCAGTATATGGCCGCTCTCAGAACAGCAGCACTGCATTGTGGGTTTGGAACCTACCTGGAGGACATGCTCCTCGATCAATTAGTCTGCGGGGTCAAGGACCTCCACCTGCAAAGGCGCCTTCTCGCCAAAAAAGACCTCAACCTTGCACAAGCAGTCGAGGAGGCCTTGGCAGCTGAGCTGGCAGCGAACTCAGCCACCGAAATCCAGGGCCCAAGTGCCAAGCTGACATCACTTCCAGTCCACTCCGAGGAGGTGGTAGCAGAGGAAACCATCAGTGATGAAAACGACGTCCACCGCCTCTCCAACGACAGACGGCCGCAGGTAGGAGCCAAACAAGAAAACATCGGTCCACCCAAGCACATCACCCTGTGCCTAGCCTGTGGGGGATCTCATCAGAGGGCCACCTGCAAGTTTAAAGGAGCCACCTGCAATAACTGCCATAAGAGGGGACACATCGCGAGAGTCTGCCAAGCCCCCCAAAGCGCAGCACAAAGACACCCCCCCTCGCATGGAGGTTGACACAGGGTCAGCGCTCTCAATTATCTCGTGGAACACCCTCAAGAGGCTCCAACCCAGCCTATCCACTAGCCGGCTCCAGAGATGCCAGTTTAGCCTGAAGGACTACCAGGGGAAGACCATTCCTGTAATCGGCAGAGGCAAGTTCCTTGTCAGTTTTAAAGCTTTTAAAGGTCACCTACCTCTAGTGGTAGTTAACGGCAATCTACCCACCTTATTGGGGCTCGATTGGTTTCCCCATCTCGGCCTAGGGCTAACAGGAGTCCATGCTGTCTCAACCTCAGACACTGACTCCTTATTCGCTGATTACTCAGATGTATTCAGTGAGGAGCTGGGGTGTTATAACGGTACCCCCATCTCATTCTCAGTTGACCCCCAGGCAGTCCCAATCAGGCTAAAACCGCGTAGGGTCCCATTTGCTATTCGGCCAAAACTAGATGCGGAATTGGATAAACTGTTAAAACAAGGGGTCATTGAGCCAACAGATTTTGCCAAATGGGAGACGCCCATTGTCACACCCCTCAAAAAAGACGGTAGCCTGAGAATTTGCTCGGACTACAAGACGACAATCAATAAATTTTTACAAGTTAGCGCTTATCCTGTGCCCGTCATTCAGCATTTATTACACACATTCGAACCAGGCAGCATTTTTGCTAAATTGGACATGTCTCAAGCATATCAGCAGTTCCCTGTTGATAACCAAACAGCGGAACTCCAGACCATTGTCACTCACAGGGGTGCCTTCCGATGCAAGCGTCTCCAATTTGGCGTAAGTGTTGCCCCAGGTATTTTTCAATCCCTCATGGAGCGGATTTTGCAGGGCCTCCCTGGTGTAGTACCCTACTTCGACGACATCTTAGTCTCGGCCAGGGACAGACCCCAACTCTTCCAGAGAGTTCGAGCAGTGTTAGAGAGGTTCAGACAGCATGGCCTCAAGTTGAAAAAAGAAAAATGTGCCATTGCCACTAGACAGGTGGACTTTCTAGGTTATAAAATTGACGCCTCTGGCATTCACCCCCTGGAGTCCAAGGTTAAGGCAATCCACGAGGCACCCACTCCAACCTCCAAAACTGAACTACAGGCTTTCTTGGGGCTATTGAACTTTTACGCATCCTTCTTGCCCCATAAAGCATCAGTAGCCGAACCCCTACACAGATTACTGGATAAAAAGTCACCTTGGCACTGGGGGCACAAAGAAAACCATGCTTTCCACGCCGTCAAATCACTACTCACGTCAGAGGCGGTACTTATTCAATTCGACCCCAACCTTCCTTTAGTGCTGGCAGCAGACGCATCCCCTTTTGGAACTGGGGCGGTCTTAAGTCACAGGCTTCCCAATGGCGCCGAGGCTCCCATCGCCTTTTTCTCAAGGACGCTCTCTGCCACGGAGCGCAATTACAGCCAGATCGATAAGGAAGCCCTAGCAGCTGTTGCAGCCGTGAAAAAATTTCACGAATTTCTCTTTGGCCATTTTTTCAAACTGGTCACTGACCACAAGCCCCTCCTGGGCCTACTGGCCGGGGACAAACAGACCCCTCAAGTCCTTTCCCCTAGGATGACAAGGTGGACCCTCTTCCTAGCAGCCTACTCCTACAGACTTATACACCGCCCGGGTAAAACACTGTCCCACGCTGACGCTCTCAGTCACTGCCCCTTACCCGCTCTGGCTGAAGACCCTGCTCCTGTCCACGCTATTTTCGAGATCACCCAGTTGGACCTACCCATCACTGCCCTTGACATTGCTGCTAAAACCAAGGCAGACCAAACGCTCGCCCAGGTGCTCGACTGGGTGAGGAGGGGGTGGCCGGGTGGCAATGTTGAAAACAAATTCACACCTTTCAAGACTCGCATGCAGGAGTTGTCCAGTTTGCAGGGCTGTCTACTATGGGGCACTCGAGTGGTCATCCCGACCTCACTGCGTACCCGAGTTCTGGAGGCGTTGCACGAGGGACACCCTGGCATCGTGAATGAAGGCATTAGCACGCAGCTACGTGTGGTGGCCGGGTCTCGATGAGGACGTTGTCAATTGGGTAAGTTCCTGCAGCATTTGCCAGGAATCCCGTCCTGCTCCCCCCATTGCCACCCCTACTAGATGGGAAAGCGCCAGCGCTCCTTGGTCCAGAATTCACATCGACCTGGCCGGCCCCTTGCATGGGAAGATGTTCCTAGTGGTCGTGGACGCCTATTCTAAATGGATTGACGTAGCACAGCTATCCACGACCACCACACTAGCAATCACCAACGTGTTAACACGCCTGTTTGTAACGCACGGACTACCCGACTCCATTGTCTCCGACAATGGCCCACAGTTCGCATCGACCGAGTTCAGCCGTTTCGCTGCCAACCTGGGTATCCGCCACATTTTCACAGCCCCATTTCATCCTGCCAGTAACGGATTGGCTGAAAGGGCCGTCAGGACCACTAAAGAAGCCCTGGCTAGGTTCAGCAAGGATGACTGGCACCACAAACTCTCGCGGTTCCTGATGAGCCAGCACTCAACTCCTTGTTCAGTCACCAATAAGTCCCCAGCTGAGCTCCTGATGGGCCGGCGTCTGAGGACTGTATTGGACAGACTTCACCCACAATACTGCCCTGACTATCCCCTCGCTTCCACATCGGGGGTTAGACATTTTATCTTACAGGAGCCAGTATTCGCGAGGAACTTCGCTGGAGACCCCCTGTGGATTCCGGGCGAGATCGTAGCCATCACCGGGCCGAGGTCGTATCGGGTCAGACTGGAGGATGGCCGTGTCTGGAGAAGGCACATAGACCAACTGCGTAGGCGCTTCAGCACCCTCGCCAGCAGGGATCCAGAGTCACAAGACGAAGGGGGGCCTCATCATCAGCCCCACATCCACATCGTGCCCGGCGACCAGTTCACACCAACAGCCGTTCCCGACAGCCCGAACTCGGACAGCGGCGCCCAGACGATTGACCAGCCCGATCCAGTCAACGGGAGCACCTCCCCAGTGACTAACCCTACAAGTCCCGGGCATGCCCGAACCGAGGGTCACAGTGATGACACTTTGCCGGCTCTGCCTTCCCAGACAGACCCCGAACGGACAGACAATGTTCCAGAGCTGCGCCGTTCCGGGCGCCAACATAAACCTCCTGCCTACCTCAAAGACTATGCGTGTTCGCATCTGGGGGGAAGGGGTGTTATGTCCTGAAGAACTCTTGGAGTTCTCACTCAGGTCCATGCACTTTGCGTGGGCGTTCTTCCCTTCACTCATTGGTTGGTTCTCCCCAGCAGCCAGCTATAAAAGCGGGCTGCGGGGTCCAACCAGTTGCTGATTGCTGCGAGCCAGTTCCAGGCGTGGCAAGCACGGTCAGCCCTTTATTGTTATAATAAAGTATTTGTTGCACTCATGCTCTGGTTCAGCCTCTCTTTTCCCAAACTTAACAGCTCCCATCTCCTCTCCACTCTCCATGCTCAGGGATCAGGAGGGGGCAGTCCTTGCTCGTCACCTGAGCTCCGTCACTCCTCATTTTCCACTACCTGCCACCTTTCCCCTCTCTCTTGGTCATCCTGCCCCCGTTCTTCCCTGCTGGCAAGCCATCCCACACCTGTGATGACCCAGAGTGTAACACAAACGTAACAAAATCCAAAACATAAATAAATGTCCTTTAATGCCTCCAACTTGGCCCCATTGTTCAATAATTCTCACTTGGAGACAAAATGTACTCAAAAATAGTCTTCAAAAGAAAGCAGTACAGTCCGAATTTAATGAGCAGACAGAGGTGAAAATAAAAACCAAACAAACTACAGTGATGAAATTTCCACAACGGAACAGGAGAAGTATTTGCCAAATTCAAGGAGATAACAAGGCACAGTCTGTTGGAAGGACGCCAACCAAGATACCCTCAAACCAACATAAAACACGCTTTGTTTCCAGCATTTGCCATAACACAGGTCCAAACTCTTATGCAGTTCTCACACCCTGCAGCCCATGAAGGGGATCAAATCCCTCTCCTCATGAGTAGACCGCGTCTCTCCCTTATCCTCTTCTCCCTGTATGACCTAGGATGGAGAGGGGATAGGGATGGGCCTGGGTCCTCCTCGGACTGCTCAGTTGGCCTCTGCCCCTCCCCAGCCTCCTCCACAACCTCCGGAGCCACACTTCCACTCCCTGTCAGCTGTTCCTCCTCTCCCTCAGAGTCAGTCTCCACCAGGGGCATGACAACACCAGGGGGACCTGAGACGGCCTTGTCTTGCTCTTTCCCATATTCCTCTGAAGTCAACGAGGCTGCCCCCTCGATCTCCAGCAGCCCCAGGTCCAGCTCATCCTCCTCCACAGACTCAGGCTCCAATGGGGCCATGACATCATCTAGCCACTCACTCTCAAAACAAATGCATCTTGGGAAGCCGGATTCCATTTTCTGTAGCATTCCAGTTTAGCAAGGAAACAGAAGCACCAGGGAAAATCCAGCTTAATCCGTGGCATATGTTCATCCGAGGACAAAAATACATACTCCATGCACGCAGCATCTCTGGTGAGATTTAGATGTATCTGTATTTGTCCACTGTCATGCTCACCGGCAACACGGCTTATTTTGTATTTGGGTTCTCATTGTATGTATTTCTATTTGTTCAGGTTCAGCCATCCTGTTCCTTTAATAAAGCACCCAGATCCGTGCACACGGTCTGTTTTATTGGAGGATAGGTGGGTTTAACTGCATGTCAAGCTGCACACGGAATAACCTGTAGCGAGGACAGAACACACTGAGTGTATTTTAAATGATATTTATCCCTTGCATACAATAGTTAACAAAGGTGTCGTTATTTGAGTAGCAGGGCGACCTGCCAAAGTATTATATGTAGCAAATCAGGGCACCTTTTGTGTTTAAAGAGGAAAATGCTTCAATCATTCTGCAGTGCTTGACATTCTCACAGCTATTTGCAAACTCTTACTAATTCTCAAGATTACCCAGGGTGTCCTTGCAGAAGAAGATTACAATGGCAAGGAGACGTAGGTGGTCTTCCGTGCCTCTTCTCTCAAAAAGAGATTCTTCTCGGTGGACTTCAGGAGTTGCAAGGGACCTTGGAGGTCTTCCAATAAGGGGTGGGCTTCAAAAATTTCAGGAACCGGTTCTCCGCCCAGTTGCTGGGTGGGCATGGCCATGGTGGGGTTGACCTAGCTCAGTGGCCCCCAACCTTTTTTGTGCCACGGCCCGGTACTGGCATCACAAAATGATCCACGGCCCAGTACCGGCATCAGCATGCATGACAAGGCAAGGCAAGCCGAGCGACTGGCCAGCCAGCTGTCCCCCGCTTCTCCCCACCACCTTCAACTCCTCCTTTGTACCTTTGTCGATGGGCTTTGCTTCGGGATGGCTTCGGGATGGTCGCTCGGCTCGCCTTGCCTTGGGTGCTGAAAGAATCCTCGCACCTTAGTTTCGTTCGAAGCCCCCCCCCTTCGATGAAACTAAGATGCGAGGATTCCTTCAGGACCCAAAAGGCCCCTTTCCAACCGGAAAAGCTCACCCAGAAGCAATTTCTCGTCAAACAAGATGGCGGCACCCAGCAAACCGGCGGCCCAGTAGGAAATGTTCCACGGACCAGTACCGGTCCGCGGCCTGGTGGTTGGGGACCCCTGGCCTAGCTGGTCTCCTGCACCACTGTAAGGGGGGCATTCACACTCTCTGGGCTCTAGAACAGTGGTCCCCAACCTTTTTTGTGCCACGGCCCGGTACCGGCATCACAAAACGATCCGCGGCCCGGTACCGGCATCAGCACGCATGACAAGGCAAGGCAAGCCGAGCAACTGGCCAGCCAGCCATCCCCCGCTTCTCCCCGCCACCTTCAACTCCTCCTTTGTACCTTTGTTGATGGGCTTCGCTTCAGGACGGCTTCGGGACGGTCACTTGGCTCGCCTTGCCTTGGGTGCTGAAAGAATCCTCGCGCCTTAGTTTCATTCAAAGCCCCCCCCCCCCTTCGATGAAACTAAGGCACGAGGATTCCTTCAGGACCCAAACACCGCTTTCCAGCCGGAAAAGCTCACCCGGAAGCACTTTCTCGCCAAACAAGATGGCGGCGCCCAGCAAACTGGCGGCCTGGTAGGAAATGTTCCACGGACCGGGACCGGTCCCCGGCCTGGTGGTTGGGGACCCCTGCTCTAGAGGCTTTCCTCGAGCCTTTGGGAGCACGGAAACAGGCCCCCGGGCTCTGGAGGCCCTCCAGAGGCTGGAAACGAGCCTGTTTCTGGCCTTCCAGAATTTATGAGAGGCCTGTTTTTCACCCTCTCCAGGCTTTAGAGGCTTTTCTTGAGCCTCTGGGTGGAGAAAACAGCCTCCTCCATGCTCCAGGTGCCCTCCGGAGGCCGGAAATGATTTCTGGCCTCCTGGAGCCTCTGGGAGGGCCATTTTTCACCCTCTTCAAGCCTCCATGTGGGCCTTGCGCTTACCTCGCATCCAAAACGGCCCGTGTGGAGTCTCCTAGGAGGGGTGGGGTGGGGTGGATGGAGCCAGCCAGAGGTGGGATTTGCCGGTTCACTGAAGCGGCCCTAACATTAACTACGGGTTCGCCTGAACCAGGGTGAACCCGTAGCAGCCCACCCCTGCTTCTAATCCAAACCACTGCTCAAGCAGAAAAACCTCTACCAATTCAGACAAATGGTTATCCAGTCTTTTTTAAAAAAAAACCTCCAAGGTTGGAGCACCCACAACTTCTGGAGGAAAGTCATTCCATTGATTAGCTGTTCTCCCTGTCAGGAAATTTATTCTTAGTTCTAAGTTGATTCTCTCCTTGATTAGTTTCCACCCATTGCTTCTTCTTGTCCTGCCCTCAGGGGCTTTGGAGAATAGCTCGACTCTCTCTTCTTTGTGGCAACCCCTGTGATATTGGAACACTTCTATCATGTCTCCCCTAGTCCTTCTTCTTTTCATTAAACTAGACATATTCAGTTCTTTCATATTTTTTAAGCCATAAGCTGGGCACAATACTGTCTAAATCTGATGTTTCTTAACCTTGGCAGCTAAAAGATGTGTGGACCTCAACTCCCAGAAGTCTCCAGCCGCCATGGCTGACTGGGGAATTCTGGGAGTTGGAATCCACACATTCTGTCCCAGAGAATGGGAAACTGATCTATTCTCCAAGGCACCAGAGGATAAGACAAGAAGTAATGGGCAGTCAGATGGACATCTAACCCAACTTGGGCAGAGATGACTCGATAAGGTCTTTCGCATGTCACCAATCCCATCCCTCCACCTGCTTTCATAATGAGCTGCTTTTGCCTGCAGCCCAGCTCCAAAACGCGCTCGCTGGGGTCTTTTTTTTTTTTTAAGAATTTTTGTTTTTTTAAACAAACATACACAAACGAACTATAAAACACAAATCCATCTTCCAGTTACATACAGTGTGTCGGTTGGTTACAAATCTTTTGTGCTTCATCTCCATAGCAGAGGTGGTATTCAGCAGGTTCTGACCAGTTCTGGAGAACCTGGAGCGGAAATTTTGAGTAGTTTGGAGAACTGACAAATGCCACTTCGGACTGGAGATTTTACAGTATCCTTCCCCTGCCACGCCCACTAAGCCATGCCCACAGAAGAGGTAGTAAAAAAAATTTGAATCCCACCACTGCTCCATAGTCCTCACTTATAATTTATATAAATCCTCATATTATCCAGCTAGTAGATATATATATTATTTATCATTGTTAATCAATTTTTTTACTATAACTATTATTCTTTCATTTTATTGAGAAATATAACATTTTAACTTTATACTTATTATAGCATTCATTACATCACCATAAATCAGTCTAATAGTGATAGTAATATGCCCTTATGCTATATTCACTATAGTTCTATTATCCTTGTATTATGAAATTTTTTAAAGTATTTCATTTCCATATTTTTTGTCTAACCATTGAGAAAATAAATCTCATATCTTATAATATTGTTTGTCTTCTTGTTCTCTAATTTCAAATGTCAATTTACTCATTTCAGCACATTCCACTATTTTCTTAATGACTTCCTCCTGGGTTAGTATTTTCTCATTTTTCCAATTTTTAGCAAATACAATTCTAGCCGCTGTTAATACATTTACAATCAAATATTTCAATTCTCTACTATATATTCCTGGTAAAATACCCAATAAAAATATCTCTGGTTTAAAATCAATATGCTTTTTTGTCATTTTTTCCAACCACGTGTGGATTTTAGTCCAGTATTTTTTAGCATCCGCACAAGTCCACCACATATGGTAAAATGAACCTGGTACCTGATGACATTTCCAACACTTTTTGGATTTGTTCTTAAACATTCTTGCTATTCTTGTCAGGGGTAAGTGTCACCTGTAAAACATCTTATACAAATTTTCTTTATATGCAGTTGACATTGTCATATTATAGTTTTGAGACCACAATTTTTGCTATTTCTCTAAATCAATCCCGAATCCAAAACTTTTCCCCCAAGCAATCAATTGTTTTTTCAACTTGCTCTCCTTCTAGCTTAACCTCTAGTAAATATTCATATAATATTTTAATCACCTTTTCATCAGTACCTGTCAAAATTTTATCTAAATCAGTCAATTTATCGTAAAAACCTTCTGTTTTAATATCTTTATCATATCTAGAATGTATTTGCACATATGAAAACCAATTCATCCTTATATTTTGTTCTTCTAATTCTTGTGTAGATTTAAGTTCACCCTTTTCATTCAATATTTCACCAGATTTAACTGTTTGTTCCATTTTATATATTACTGGATATGAAAATGCTTCTATAGTTGATAGCCAGACTGGAATTTTTAAATAATGTTGCCTTTTAATCTTTTCCCAATTTAATAACAAAGCCCCTTATATGTAATGTCTTCTGAAATAACCATGTATTTTAGATCCCTTGTACCATAAGAAGTCGTGCCATCCCAACAACAAATTATGTCCTTCTAGTGTCAATAATCTAGTATTCAGCTCGCTGGCTTTTAATGCCAAGGCTGACCATCTGGCTGGTACGATCCTATACTCACTTCAGGTGACTCTTTGGCAGGAAATGTAAGCTAGAAATGTGCTTAATGAGAAGGGTGAGTAATTGCGATAGGTTATTATAGATGCTTGGGATGACCTGCCCAGGGGAAACATCACCATAGATCCGATGCCCTGGAATGATGGGATGCATTAGCTGGAATAATTTGGATGGGGGGGGTGTGTGACAAAAATGAGAAGAGGGTTGACCAGAACTATGTGCTCAGAATCCCACCA
>NW_020769330.1:14906948-14921259 GCF_900518735.1 Pseudonaja textilis | reverse complement strand
AAAGAATCTACAGTAAAACTTCAACAAGACTTCTAAAAGATACATTTTAACTGAAACTTTGCAACTAAATAGTAACCCCAGGAAGAGAAAGTGAAAAAAAAGAGCAAAAAAGAAACAGCTTGCATGTATTTGGATTATTTGGTGATCTTTGGATTCTTAGTTATTATATTTGAATAACTAAAATCAATCGGGTGGTTGTTTAAAAATTTATACAATGGCACCACTTCTGGATGAATTGAAAATGGAACTTAAAAAGTACAAAGAAGATGCACAAGAAGGGAAGGGTTCTTTTGGCTTCATTTTTCAATTCTTAGAAATGGAGATTTGGAACTATGAGAAACAACAAGAAACGACTGCAAAACAAGAAGACTGGGACAAAGAAGAAGCCATCTTTAATGAACAAGCAATTTTATGTGGGGAAGAAAAAGGAAAGGGAGGAAAGAGAATGGAGAATTTAAGACTTAAAAAAACAACCAAAGAAAAGAAAAATAATTCAAAAAATAAGTATAATACTGGAAAGCAACAGAAAAGGGGAATACAGAAGAGAGAAATAGAGGTAGAGAGACAAGGGGGTAAAAGGGGGAGAGAGAAGAAGAGAGGGAAGAAGGAAAGGAAAAGAAGTTACAAAGGACCAGAGCAAGATATAGAGAAACAGGACCTATTTAGAGATAATGGGTGAAAATCTAACTGAAAAAGAGATTCTGTAAAGGTACATAAGATTGTATTGTTATATTAGTAATAGAAATAACTTTAGAAAATTGGAAACAACGTATGATTAAAATGAAGGATAAAATAGCTAGTGTAATTTAGTGAAATGTTTGTGAATAAAATAAGTGAAATAAAATAAATGAGAAAATTGAATTAGGAAGGAACGGGAACATTTTAATTAGTTAACGTTTTATAAAATATAAGTGAAGGGCGGGGGAATTAACTATGAAAAGCTTATAATTGTTCCCATAGAAGTATGATATTTAATTGAAAAGTAATGTTAAAGATGTTAAGACTTTAATGAATATTAATATTAATGATAGAATTGAATTGGAATGGAATGTTGTTTTAATTATATACATTTATAATTTTTTTCTTTTTTTAAGAATACAGTGTGTATTTTAAGAATGTACCAAGTAGAATCCGAATGGAAATTATGTATTATATTGAATGTTACAACTTTAGGGAAAAGATATAAAGGCGTCATACTCCAATCAGTAACTACAGGAGATATTTTGTTTAATGAGAAAAGACAATAGATAAATGAAACAGGACAGACAAAAAATATAAATACAATGATTTGAATTGAGATGAGATAATTAAAATAAAATTGAGAAAATTAAAAGAGGGGAGAAGCTATGCAGAAAATGTACAATAGTAATAAGATATGGAATAGAATATAAAAATGAGCATGAACCTGAATTTGTGTCTGTACGAAGAAATGTAACCCGGGATTATGCTACTTTCAAAAAAGATGTTTTATTTGTATTTTTTTTCTCTTTGTGCAAACTCAAATAAAATTTACAAAAAAAAAAAAAAAGAAATAGTGAGAGAGAGAGAGACAGAAAGAGATACATAAAGAGATGGAGAGAGAGAGATAGGTAGATAGAGATACATAGAAGATTAGAGAGAGAGAGAGAGAGAGAGAGAGAGAGAGAGAGACAGACAGACAGACAGACAGACAGACAGACACACAGAGAGAAATATATAATAGGCAGAGTCAATTTTTATTATATCTATATCTACATATATTTGTCTTTTTCTCTTTATCTCATTCTTTCTTTCTCTTTCTCTATATTTCTATCAGAGATAGAAATACATAGAAAGATGCAGAAAGAGAGAGAGAAAGAGACTAATAAAGATATGTAAACATAGATACTGTATAATAAATACAGATACGGTGTATAAATATGTAGATATAAATCACATTATAAGTGTGGAAAAAGGAAAAAAAATGGATATATCTCAAACAGGGAAGGCAGCATGGAATTGCTTCTGTGCATGTGGGGGATGCTACTGAGATCGGATAGGGTGTAGAGAGTCTCTCTGGACACCATCAGCAAATGGGAGAGGTCATTACTGAGTCTTTTCTCAAAGAAATGGTTCATTCGCACACCAAGCCAACAGCTGAGATGAAAGAAATTCAAAAGGTCTAAAGAAAATCTGCCTTAAGGGAAACTCACCAATGAAGAATTCAAATATTGAAGGAGCTGAAAAAAAATATCTATAATTAATTCCAAATGTTCCAGGTGAACACATTAGTTTTGGCCATTAATTCCCCATATTGAATTATCCCCCATAGTCTTTGTTTGATACAAGGATGTCAGAGCCCTGGAGAAAAATCTGCTTTATGAAACTCACTAATAATGAAAAACTAGAGGGCTCCTATCTCATTTGTAAGATTCTGCAGTCTAATCCTTAATCCTGGCTCTTAAAACTCATTAAAGAATGTTTAGGTAAGTCGCACTTTCTTGATTGTGTTCCTGAAGTTAAGGCGCTTACCAGAGTGCACAGATGACACAAGTGTGTCAAGGCTCTTTGTGCAGTTCAGTGACTGGGTGGGTGGCACATGCTCAAAAGTGTGCCTTCTTTCTGGGTCATGGTTAGATATCATGGTCCTATTCCCTGTTTTTATGTTCTGAAGATTCAACTGTTCGTAACCGAAGATCCTAATTCAGCTCTAATAGCAGTAGCAATAGCACTTAGACTTTTAAACACTGCTTTACACTGCTTTTCCTCTCTAAGCACTTTACAGAGTCAGCATATTGCCCCCCCAACAATCTGTGTCCTCATTTTGCCAACCTTGGAAGGATGGAAGGCTGAGTCAACCTTGAGGACTGGTGAGATTTGAACTGCCAAATTGCAAACAGCAGTCAGTCAGCAGAAGTAGCCTGCAGTACTGCACTCTAACCATTGAGCGGCCTTGGCTCATATCTTTGGGAGGTACTTCACCATCATATGTACCAAGTCATCCAACCACGACCTCTTTTCTTCTAATCCAGAGTTCCCCAATCTTTCTGGCTTTGCGGACTGGTGGGGGGAGGACAGGGGATGGTTCCATATCGGCGGCAGGCAAGCGTGCATGAATGCATAAGCTCCATTTGCACTCAGCCACTGTTTCTGTGGCCCGGTTGCAAAATGGCTCACAGCCTGATAGTGGGACATGGCCTTTGGTTAGGGACCTCTGCTCTAAATCTCCATTGTCAACACTGAACTGAACCTGGCAGAAGCCATTTTCCTGGTTCAACATTGCCACACTGCATGGGAGGGGGGAAGGAGGCCAGAATGCATTGCTAGACAAAACATAGATCTTTCTCGTGAGAACCAAGGTCATCTCTTGGGCGATGGAGGAAGGAGGAGACAAATCCACAAGAAACCCACCAATTAACCTAATTGGCCAATGCGATTAATGACACTGAAGGGGAAAGGGGTCATTACTGGTTTTAACAATACTGTAACCTTGGGGAAAGTCATAGTTGGCTTACTGTTCTGAGCTAGGCTTCCCAAGATCATGAAGCAGATTCCTTGTCCTGATAAAACCCCTTTTATTTAGGTTAAAGTGAATTCCTCTCCAGTAAAGTCCCGGCAAACATTCTTTCATGAGATTTCACAACTACAGGCCTTTATCAGGATGAAGAGTTGCCAGGTTGATATCTTCCAAACACCATGCTGTAGCAGCAAATACTTGGCAAAATGTCAAGAACAGATCTTCACCCTAATGAATTGAATTAATTGTCTCCTGCAAACACCACTCCCCTTTCACTCCTCTTTATTTCCTATGGGAGGGGCCATTCACCATCCACCTGTGCCTTTACTCCTGAGTTGACCCTTGTTCCTTAACTGTTCCCTTCTCCTGACAGTTCTGCACATGCACACATTGGGAACAGGCTGCAGCTGTTCTTCTGCCCCACTGATCTCCGACTCAGAAGGCAGCTGATAACTGTCAGACGGCCCTGGCCCTATCACTTCCTCTGATGCAGAGCACTCGTCAAAGCCTTCCCCAGACTCCAGGACTGGCCCATTTTCCTTCCCAACCTCCTCACTGTCTGAATTTGCTGCCAGCTCCACTGACCACTGGCAGACCACAATACTTTCCTTTGAAGCATGCCAATTGTTAGATCGGGTACAAAAGAGACGCGAGACCAGTGTACTTCAAGCTCTTTATTTTATGTTAAGATCTGTACAAGATCTTGGAGCCGCGCAGCCCTTCATCTAGGGATTGCTCGCGGCTCGCCGGCCAATGACAGGTCTTTGAATCTCCCGCGATCGGCTTGGCCAATCACGGTTGATTCTTAATGGACCAATCACAGCCATTCAGTAGACCAATTAAAATGCAGTTTGTGTGGACCAATCAGAAGTTAGTTTTTGGAGTATGTTAATACAGAACACCAATAGGATTTACCCAATAAAGAAGTTCTTTGAGGAAGTGCTTGACCTCAGAGTTGATTTGCTTGGGTGGATTGCGCTACTTGGAACCTTTACATCCATAGGTGACATACTTTAATTATTCACTCTTCTAACACCATGAAATAGAGGTAACCCTTGACTTACAACCATTCACTTAATGGCAGTTCAAAGTTACAATGGAATTTAAAAATGTGACTTATGGCCATTTTCCATACAACCGTTGCAGCACCCCCAAGGTCATGTGATCAAAATTCAGACGCTTGGCAACTGACAGGTACATATGACAGTTGTAGTGTCCCAGGGTCATGGGATCACCTTTTGCAACCTTTGACAAGCAAAGTCCAATGGAGGAACCCAGATTCACTTGACAACTCTGTTACGAGCTTAACAACTACAGTGGTTTACTTAACAAGTAACAAGTGTTTTGCTTAGCAACATATTTTGGGTGGCTCAATTTTAGATTGAAGTCTTGTGAGGAGTTCTGCAGACTTGTTCCTGCTTCCCAGAAGAAGCTCAGAAAAGTTTGGAGCCCTGATTGGCACTCCTGATAGAAACATTACATTTTAGAATTGGCATTGTGGCAAAAGTAGAGGACTGCGAAAAACAAGGAAATGTTGAGAAAGGGTCACAGGTCCTATAAGCAGAGATACATTTCCAAAGGAATAGAATAGAGCTGGAAGGCACCTTGGAGGTCTTCTAGTCCAACCCCTTGCTCAAGCAGAAAACCCTATACCATTCCAGACAAGTGACTGTCCAGTCTCTTCTTAAAAACCTCCGGTGATCAATGTCCCATGATTTCTGAAGGCAAAGCTGTTCCACTGGCGAATTGTCCTCACTGTTCGGAAGTTTCTCCTTAATTCCACGTTGCTTCTCTCCTTGATTCGTTTCCATCCATTCTTTCTCGTCTTGAATTCTGGTGCTTTGGAAAATAAATTGCCCTCCCTCCTCTTTGTGGCAGATTCTCAAATACGGGATCACTGCTATCATCATGTGTCCCCTAATTCTTCTTTTCTTTAGACCAGCCAAACCCAAATCCTCTGCAGCCGTTCTTCATATGTTTTGGTCTCCAAAGAGATGCTTCCTGTTGATAGGGTCCAAAGAGTGAGTCTTCAGGACTTCCAGATGTCTTTTAATTCACTTCTCATCCATCCATCCAGGGGTGGGCTGCTGAGGGTCCACGGGGTTTCGAGAGAGCCCCCAGCTGAGATTCTGGGAAGTTTGGAGAACACCCAAATCCAGTGGCAGATTAAGGCTCACTGGTGCCCTAAGCACTGACAAATCTTGGTGCCACCCCCCCCCTTGTACATATTGCACAAATGAAGTAATATTCTCAACTTTGTGGTGCTCCCTTTGGGCCTGGTGCCCTAAAAACATGCTAAGTCTGCAGAATGGTTAATACACCACTGCCCAAATCCCACTCCTGGCTGCCCCCCCCCCCAGAAGTCCCCACGTGGCCCGTTTTGGATGCAGGTAAGTACAGGGAAGGCATCGAGGCTTGGGGAGGGTGAAAAATGGGCCTCTTGGAAGTTTGGCCCATTTCTGGTTTCCAGAAAGCCTCCGGAGCCCGGGGAGGGCATTTTCGCCCTCCTGGAGACCCGTGGGAAGCTTCTGGGGAGGGCAAAAATCCTCCCCCCCATGCGTGATGCAGGAGACCAACTAGGCCGTGCCCACTATAGCCACACCCACCCAGCAACCGGGTCGAGAACCCGTTGCTAAATTTTTGAAGCCCACCCTTCCATCCACCCTGTAAAAAGCCTCCTCCCCGATGCACAAAAATATCCAAATTCTCCTTCTGATCTTAAAACCATCTTCTCGTCTTGTTTTTCAATTGGATGTGTAAATTCCCCTTTTAAAAGTTTCCTCCACTTCCGCAGTTTCACAGGCCTCTGGGAATTGTTTATTCGCAAAGAGAAGGTTTATTGGGTAGCAAAACACCGGCCCTATTCGTCTCACGGCTGCTTCGTTTTTGTTTTGAAAGATTAACCTGTACAAGAAAAGCACTTTAATGGAACATTGCAGTTTTACGAACACAGCCCAAAGAAATCGCTATGCAGTATTTATGTTTTCCTCAGTTATCAAAGTGCAACCGTTCTGATGATTCAGCAGGTAAGAGCAAGAGACTATCTTTTTTCCTCCTTACTAACTCCTTGCTCCATTAAGATCTGGGCAGGGGAACTCAAATCTGTACTTAGAGATTAGCGCGTTGTTCACTCCCTCCTGCAGGCTGTTCTCTTTTTCCAGTGCAGGAAACAGTAGAATATTATCTTCCCTAAGGCTGAAATGCAAAAGGCTAATGAAGCACAGCTGACAACTGCCAGGATGAATTGAAGGCTCCTAAAATGATACTGTCCCATCCGGTACCACAGATGTATCTTCATGAGATCAATAGCAAAACTACCCGAAAAGGAATGCCTCTCAATTTCTGCACTAAAGACCCTTAGATGCTGAGTCCACCATGAATTATGTACCCATAATGTACCCATGTACCTGGCCCATGTTTTGCTGGATAATTCAAAATAAATTCTTTCCGAAGATAAAATTACCAGCCACGTGAATCTGAAAAGATCCAATGACAGCCTGGCAGGGTTCTCCATCAAGTAATACAGCATCAGAGGCAGAATGGAATAGACATGGAAGGGACTTTGGAGGTCTTCTAGACCAAACCCCTGCTGAAGCAGAAGAGCCTACACCATTTCAGACAAGAGGCTGTCCAATCTCTTCTTAAAATCCCCCAGTGATGAAACACCCACAACTTCTGAAGGCAAGTTGTTCCACCAGTTAATTGTTCTCACTGTTTGGAAGTTTCTCCTTAGTTCTAAGTCTTTCCCTTCTGGTGCTTTGGAAAATAAGTTGACCCCCTCCTCTTTGTGGCAACTTCTCAAATACTGGGTTACTGCTATCATGTCACCCATATTCAGAGGTGGTATTCAGCAGGTTCTGACCAGTTCTGAGAACCGGTAGCAGAAAATTTGAGTCATTCAGAGAACCGAGCAATACCCCCTCTGACTGACCTCACCCACCTCTATTCTCTGCCTCCCGAGTCCCAGCTGATTGGCTGGGTCTTCTTTTGTTGCCCTGCGGAGGAGAACGGAGATGGAAAGCAGGTTAATGGGGTGGGGAGGGAATGGGGACTTTGTAGTAACTTTCCCATGCCACACCCACCAAGTCATGCCTACAGAACCGGTAGTAAATTTTTTTTGAATCCCACCACTGCCCATATTCCTTCTTTTCTCTAGACTAGCCATACCCAATTCCTGCAACCATTCTTCATAAGTTTTAATCTCTAGGCCTTTAATCATTTTAGTGGTTCTTCTCTGTCCTTTTTCCAAAATCTCAAACATCTTTTTTTTTGTAATGTGGTGACTAAAACTGGATACTGTATTCCAGGCATGGCCTTACGAAGATTAAGACCAATCCTAGAATACTATAATCCTCTGGGGGCATTTTTACTCCCAGAAGGCTTCCCTGGGGCCCAGGAAGGCAAAAAATGGAGAATGGGGGAGGACTGTGCAGAATCATATTTTATATCATATTTTATATCATATTTTATATCATATTTTATACCATATTTCGGGCCTCCTGGCCCTCACGAAAGCCTCCTGGGGGATGTTTTTGCTTCCACGAAGCTTCCCTGAGGCTCAGGAAGGCAAAAAATGGAGAATGGGGGAGGACTGTGCAGAATCATATTTTATATCATATTTTATATCATATTTCGGGCCTCCTGGCCCTCACGAAAGCCTCCGGGGGATGTTTTTGCTTCCACGAAGCTTCCCTGGGGCTCAGGAAGGCAAAAAATGGAGTGTGGGGGGTGGATGGGATGTATGGGTGCTGCGCAGGCCCCAGGGAAGCCTCCTGCGTGAAGCAGTAAGACAGCAAGGGGGATTCTGGTACAGCTGATCATTGGAACAGCTGATCGTCGGTAGGGGGAAAAAAGAAATACCTTAAGGAGTGACTGGGTGGGGGAGAATGCAGTTAGTGATGTCAGGTATGTTTGATAAGGACTGACTGGGCAGGGAGGGAAGGGGGCAGGCGACGAGGGGCAATGCCAGCCAGAGGCCCAATTTGCTGGTTCTCCAAATTGCACAGAATCATAACAACTGGTTCTATAGAACTGGTCCGAACCGGTAGAATCCTATCCCTGAGCATTGCCCCTAGAGCCGGAAAAAACTAGCACATATGTGCGAGGGGAACCTTTACCTTTAAACCAGGTGATCAAATGATTGTGTCATTTAACAACCGTCATCACTTGCCACAACGGTCAGGTTCCATTACACTCATAACTATAGAGGACTACCCCTATAGTTGTTGATTGCTACGTTTTGCAAACTTCTGAGTATCCATGGCTTCTGGAGCAAAACGATTGATCTTGCTTGGTTGCATCTGTGCGGTTCTGCAGTAGGTAAACTTCTGAATATGTATGAGACTGTGTTCAGGGAGTAAAATATATATATATATGTCTAGTTGTCTCCATGGTGAAGTCTGATACAACCCATCCATTCTGAAATAGGAGCCCTACTGCTTGTCTATTACACAACGCATTACGAGGATACTACTGGGTTAACTGTAGAGTTGAGCCTTCTGTTTTTCTGTCTCGTTCGCCTCCTGTGAGAATCAGAGCAATTTTGTGTTGCCAAAATTATATCGATTGTAATTTCATTGCTTCTCGGGGCAGGCAAGCAAGGCTGGTCTTGTGTTCTGCTATTTTTCTGTTATTTCTTAGCCATGCCACTTCAAGTGAATGGAAGGAAAGTGAGGACTCCCAAGGCACTGAAAAATTTGGTAAAATCCTACTGGGGAATGTGTCAGGTTCTCGCACATTAGACGAGTTGCAATTCACAGCGGACTCTCTCTTTTGTGCCGCCTCAACCGGGTTCCTGCTGAAGCAGCAGCAGAGGAATAGCAAAATGAAAAGCTGTTCATTTTGAAGAGAGAGCAAACATACCTGATGATTTTACGAAGGTTACTGTGGTAAGGTAGCTGGTTGGTTTTCATTTTCATTTTGTTGTGCTTTTAAAAAGGTAAAGGATCTCCACGCACATACATGCTAGTCGTTTCCGGGTCTAAGAGACGGTGCTCATCTCTGTTACAAAGCCGAAGAGTCGGCGCTGTCCGAAGACGTCTCTGTGGTCAGGTGGCAGGCATGACTAAATGCCAAAGGTGCACAGAATGCTGTTACCTTCCCACCAAAGGGGTCCCTATTTTTCTACTTGAATTTTTTACGGGCTTTCGAACTACTAGGTTGGCAGAAGCTGGGACAAGTAACGGGAACTCACTCCATCACAGGGCGCTAGGGATTTGAACCGCCGATCTGCTGGCCTTTCTGATCGACAAGCTTGCTGCTGTCTTAGCTACTGAGCCATGGCATCCCATGCTTTTACAGGGGCAGAAAAAAAAAGTCAGAGATTTGGTGTTTAAAAGGGATTGGAATCATGACAGAGCCAATTTGGTCTAAAAGGGTTCAGGCACCGTGTTAGAAATCAGGAGACTGTGAGTTCTAGTCCCACCTTAGCCATGAAAGCCAGCTGATGGACTTTGGCCCAGTCATTTTCTCTCAACCCAACTCTCCTCATGGGGTCGTCATTGTGGGGAAAATAGGAGGAGGAAGAAGTACAGGTAGTCCTTGCCTTACGACCACAATAGAGACCAAAATTTCTGTTGCTAAGCAAGACAACTGTTCAGTGAAATGAGCTTGCTTGCCAGAATTGGTCGGTGAATCCCTGCAGTTGGGAAGCTTAGTAAGACCGTGGGGGAATGAAACTGGTCTCCTCGTTGATTTTACTCGTCAGAAGGCCACAAAAGATACTCACATGACCCTGGGGACACTGTAACCATCATAAATATTAGTCAGTTGCTAAGAGTCTGGATTTTGATCACATGACTATGGGGATGCTGCAATGGCTGTAAGTGTGAAAAATGATTATAAGTCATTTTTTTTCAGTGCTATTATAACTTTGAATGGTCACTAAACGAACTGTTGTAGCTTGAGGGCTACCTGTATTAGATAATGTTTGCTGCCTTAATATATTTGTACAAATAACAAAGGTAGGAAACAAATAAATCAATAAAATACATAAGATAATACACCTTTGAACTAGCATGTTACCAGTGGTAAAAATCATATTTTCTATTTGTTCTGTTCTGTTCTTCTCTGCTCTGCTCTGCTCTGCTCTATTCTATTCTATTCTATTCTATTCTATTCTATTCTATTCTATTCTATTCTATTCTGTCCTATTCTATTCTAGTCTAATTCTAATCCTAATTCTAATTCTATTTTATTCTAATTCTAATTCTAATTCTATTTTATTCTAATTCTAATTCTAATTCTAATTCTATTCTGTTCTGTTCTGTTCTATTCTGTTCTACTCTCCTCTCCTCTCCTCTCCTCTCCTCTCCTCTCCTCTCCTCTCCTCTGTACTTGACTTACTTCACTCACTATTCTATTCCATTCTTCAGATCCTGGTTCGAAGCCCCTTTTTCATGTAGGTCCTAACTTCAAACAATCACGAAGCGACTGCTTGTAAGTCAAGGACTACCTGTAAAAATCAAATAAATCTGTTTGCTTTTTGTCTCAACAATACTGAAGTTTAATTCCGATTTTCTACAGTATGACAAAGAACACTTGGAAAAGCCAGTTATCATCTCTCACAAGCAAGTGGCTTAAAAATGAAAGAGAATATCATTAAGGTCTTCCCAGACCCTTCTTCCCACTTGGAATGGTTCTTAAATGCTTTCTGCTTGTTTATGGATTTTCAAATGTAAGATGGAAGTTCAACAGAACAGCAGGAGATGCTCCTGCAGACAAATCTTACTTAAGGTAAGACAAAAGGAGGCAGATGGGTGAAAAATGATCCATTCCTTCCTTCCCTCCCTCCCTTCCTTCTTCAGTTCCATCCTTCCTTCCTTCTGTTCTCCTCCCCCTCCTTGCTTCCTTCCCTTCCAAGTTCCTTCCCTCCCTCCCTCCCTCCTCCATCCATCCTTCCTTCTGTACTTTCGCCCTCCCTTTCCTTCTTTTCCCTCCTCCCTCCATCCCTTCCTTCCTTCTTCCCTTCAATCCTTCCTTCTGTCCTCCCTCTCCTCCCTTCCCTTCTTTCCTCCCACCCTCCCTTCCTCTCTCCCTCCCTTCCATCCTTCCTTCTGTACTTCCTCCCTCCCCTTTACTTCCTTCCCCTCCTCTCTCCCGCCCTCCCTTCTGTCCTTCCTCCTTTCCCCTTCCTTCCTTCCTTCCTTCCTTCCTTCCTTCCTTCCCTCCCTCCCTCCCTCCCTCCCTCCCTCCCTCTCTCCTCCCCTCTCCAGACAAAACATCAATTTCTTGCCATAAAGCAGCATCCAAGGATTTGCTAGAAAACACCCTTTTCCAGGAATATATGGAAAGCTCTGGTGAAGAATATTGTGCCAAGTTATATGAATCCCCAAGGGATGTTCCCTGGACTTGATCAAGAGTGAAGCAATTGTTTCTTTACTCATAAAAGTTCCTGGCTAGGGAGATGCTACAAAAGTAATAAAAGGAGTGGTGAAAGGAAAATGTTGTGGAGGCTTCTTCCTTTCCCATTTTCTTCTGAGGGAAGGTTCTTCTAAAAAAGGTTGTCAGGAGGGGAACAAGATCTGAATGCTAAGGAGGGCATTTCCTATTTGATTTTCAGCCAAGGAAAATAGTTACTTTAGACAGATGGCTAGAATGATAGATGAGAGGGAGGGAAGGAGGAAGGGAGAGAATGGTTGGTGAAAGTTAGTTAAATGGATGGATGGATGGATGGATGGATGGATAGACAGACAGACAGACAAACATAGATAGATATAGAGATGTCAATAGTGCTTAGACTTATATACCACTCCACAGTGCTTTACAGCACTCTCTGAGCAGCTTACAACATCAACATATTGGCCCCCAACAATTTGGGTCCTCATTTTATCAATTTTAGAAGGATGGAAGGTTGAGTCAACCTTGAGCTGGTCAGGACTAAAATCCTGGCAGTGTGTGGTGAGTTAGCCTCCTAATCGATAGAGATAGAAAGAATATGGGCAGATATTTTATTTATTTATTTATTTTTATTTGTCAATTGCTTACAAGATAATAGGTATAAGTAAAAACATAGTTATGAATACATGGATGCGTATAAGAAAAATGAAAAAAAATATAAAAGAAACAATAGGACAGGGACGGTAGGCATGTTAGTCCGCTAGATGATAGATATATAGACTGATAGACATAGAAAGAGGCATAGATAGATGATAGATATATAATGATAGATAGACAGATGATAGATGATATATAGATAGATAGATGATAGATGATATATAGATAGATAGATAGATAGATAGATAGATAGATAGATAGATAGATAGATAGATAGATAGATAGATAGATAGACACAGAAAGAGGCATAGATAGATCATAGATATATGATAGATAGACAGATGATATATAAATAGATGATAGATAGATAGATAGATAGATAGATAGATAGATAGATAGATAGACACAGAAAGAGGCATAGATAGATGATAGATATATGATAGATAGACAGATGATATATAAATAGATAGATGACAGATAGATGATAGATAGATAAATAGATGATAGTGAGATTAGAGAGATGGCTGGGTAGATGATGGTTGGATGGATAGAGGGATGAATGGATAGATGATAGATGAGATAAATAGATAGGCAAACAGGCAGACAGATTGATAATTTTCCTCCAAGTTAGTCTAGATCAGGACCATAATGAGACCCCCCCCCCCCCAAAAAATGAAGAAAATGAAGAACAGCATTTCAAATAGGTTAAAATTCCTTCCGATCTTTCCCACCTTTTGTGTCCCAATGGTCCCAACACATTTGGAGTTCTGAGAAGCATATTGTGAAATGTTTCCACAAAATGGCCACCGTGCCCATTCATTAAAAAAAAAAAAAGCCAGTCATAAAAAATAAATCCCACTGATCCAAAAGCTAAGCAGGAATTGCTCTCTGCCTTTCCATTTAACATTTCAAGATGTTCCCTTCCACCCCACTGGGAGGGTCTGGCACGCTTGGACCCTAGGCAGAGTCTCTTATTTTTTCCGCCTCTTCTTCCGGGCAGGCTTCCAAACAAAACTCTGGATGGCAGCCATCCATATTAAGGGGGATGCCCAAGGCTGGCATTTTGCTTGTACTCTACCAGCTTCTCTAGGCTGGTGCCAAAGATGAATGAGGAGGTTATCATGCCACGTGGAGAAAGACTGAACTGGTTATGAGGATTCTTTCTGTACATGCGAGTGTAATTTAGTGTGCAAAACATGATCTCCATCCTTCTCAGGAGGAGGAGGGTGAGGTGATTCTAAAGTCTATTTAATGACTGGAAGAGAGTCTCCATTTCTCTGTCCTTTGATTAACCCTTCCTGGTCTTATTTCTCATCTGTCTTCCTTCTCAACATATCTTGTCCCCCATTTTAGTAGACGTTAATACCCCTTCCTCCCTCCCTCCCTCCCCTTCTCTTTCTTTCTTTCTTTCTTTCTTTCTTTCTTTCTTTCTTTCTTTCTTTCTTTCTTTCTTTCTTTCTTTCTTTCTTTCTTCCTTCCTCCATTTTCCCTCCCTCCCTCCTGCCTCCCTCATCTTTCCTTCCTTCCTCTCTCTCTCCCTCCTCCCTCCCCCCATCTTTCCTTCCATCCTCCCTCCCTCCTGCCTCCCTCCCTCTTATCCATTTTTCCTTTTCCCTCTCCCTACTTTCCTCCCTCCCTCCCTCCTTCCTTCCTATTCATTTTTCCTTTCCTCCCTTCCTCCTTTCCTTCCTCCTTTCCCCCTTCCTTTCCTCCCTCCCTCTCTTCCATCTTTCCCTCCTTCCTCCTCCTTTCCTCCCTCCCTCTCTTCCATCTTTCCCTCCTTCCCCCTCCTTTCCTCCCTCCCTCTCTTCCATCTTTCCCTCCTTCCCCCTCCTTTCCTCC